>VZTZ01024870.1:142429-176287 GCA_013400955.1 Drymodes brunneopygia | reverse complement strand
CTGGCTATGGCTCTTTAAATCAGCCAATGTCTAAAAGGGTGATTAAAAACTACATCCACAGAGTAAAAATCTTTCTCTGTATAGTCAGAAATCAACAGCTTCATTTTTGGGACACCTTGCAGCACAAAGCCTATTAATACTAATAATTAATAATAATAATTAATATTAATTTATTCTATCTCTTGTAATTTACACAAACTACAAAATCTTAATCCTTTGCCTATGCAGAGGTAGGATGGGATTCATTTGTTCTTACTTCTGATATCAGAGATAATCACCCACAGCATAGCCTTAGACAGGCCACCTACAGAATGACCAACACTGGATGGACCTAAACTCCTTTGCAGCCAAAAGGATGAGTCATCCAGAGAGTGTTTCATCTTATCCTATGGCAGGTACTTTTAAAAAGCACACACAGTAAGCCACCTCAAGAAGGTTGCCTAATTCCCTCTAGTAACTACTAGAAAATTCAGGATGACAAGCTCATGCTCAGATGTGCCTCATGTTACAACAACAGTGATAAACAATATATAATTATTGTCAGTAAATAATAGGCACACAACAAAAAACCTGAAACTTGAACTCATCTTCAATTGAGTAAAAACCAGTCAAATCATGAGCACCTACTCAAAATTCTGAATATCAAAAAAACTTGCCACAAACACTTAACTGTCTCAGCATTTAAAAAAATTTGCACAGAATTGAGATACCAAAATGCCATTTATTTTATCTGTCACTAAAAGCAGCTTCTTTAGCAGCAGCTAAATATGGAATCATAAATCACAGACTTTAATAGCTAATTCTTATTTGATTGTTTTATTTCCAGGGGAAATCACCTGAATTGCACTGAATACTTCTTTGAAATCTCAGTTTAAGTTTTACTTTCTGATTATCTTTTGATTTTTTTCTTTGAGGAAGAGAAACCCAGTGTTTTATCTCATTAAATACAATGAAAAACTCCAGAAGTCTTCCAAAGGTACTGCAATATTTGGGAACTAATGAACTATTTTGTCTCAAGTACTAATGAATTCCCTATAGTAGTGCAGGCTTTTCTTGGGTGTTGCTACCAGAGAAAATCTTAGTTTAGTTTTCTAGAATTAAGTCTGAAATGCTGGCCTGCTTCCATAACCTCCCCCCTCCCAAGCATCTGAAATGTTGTAAACAGATTTACTTGCTTCCTGGATTTGGAATTCAAAACTGATGCTTCTTTAAGGATATTTTTTCATTTTTTAACTAATTAAAAGTTTTAAGTCCACCTTCTAGACCTTTGTTCAACTGTTGAGAGATCTACTATTAAAAAAAAGAAGTCCTTGTGAATCCTCTATTTCCATATTCGGGCTTCTACTAATTTTTTCTGTTTTTCAGAATTCTACTCAAGAAAATACACTGGAGCTTTAAAGAAAGTAGTGAAGCATGTGGACACTATAAACAATCCCTTTTGATTATTATTTCTGAGCATTCTGTCTCAATGCTTCCCTTAGACTCTTGTAACTCTGCAACCCAAGTCCATGAGGACTGCATCTGAATGCGTATGAACAGGGAGGGACACCAGTCAAAATATCACAATACTTTGCAATTATTTTCTTTAAAACGTATTTGTCTAGAGTCTGATCCATAGTACTATTTCATTTCCCATTAATTACTGCTTTGACTCCTCAAAATCTTCCTGGGATGGATTTTTTAAAAGTGCTCTCAGAATCCAAATGTATGAGGTTAAGCACTTCTCTTTTATCTTCTAATTTATTATAGTGTTCAAAACCTTTCTAATATTTTCATCTACTGAAATCCATATTCAGTGGATACTGAGAATTATTGCCTCAGAAAGGGTTTTTTGTTAAGAAATAAGGCTCCAGATTCTGCAATTTAGATTCTCAGCAAGTTTTTAGCAGATTGGCTACTTCATTATTGAGTAATGTTAGATCACCCCTGGAAAAATACCAGCAGTTCTCTCTTAAACTTTTTGATTTGTTAAATGTAACATTAGTCCATCATCTTACCTCTTTTGCCTCAATCTCTATTTTTTACTCGATAAATTAATTCTCAAACTAATATAATGTGATGAAGATACATGTAACATTCACATAAATTTAACTTTTCTTCAATATACATATCCTCTCTATTTGGATCCTTCACTTCATTAAAATCCCAATAATTGAATTATTCTGTTCATGGCTATTTAATTCCAAATGATTCACTTTTCCTAGACCTTTAAGCCTAAGGAAGAAAGCTATATCTGGAGTGCACTTATGTAATTTTCATTCACAATTTTGAATCTGCTCACTTTGTAGCATATCTGATATTAAGCAGTTCTCTGTTGAAGTGTTCTGTAACATACTGCACCTGGTATGACGAACTCAATAAAATTATCCTACATGTACTGTATGAAGTTTATTTTATTTGCATATTGCACTGAAATTAGAGATATCTGTACTGGACACAGAAAGTAAGCACTTTCAAAATACAATCTGATTGTATTTTCCCTGAGCTGAATTATCTCCTTTTTCTTCATCTCTGTACTGTTTTATGTGCTTCACTACCTAGTTCTTGATATTTGTCCCTTTTATCTCTCTGCTTTGTTTTCATTCTTTAAATTACTACTTTAATTTTTGCTGTACTTTCTTCTGTTTTACAATTTTCTGCCTCCAACTTCTTTCTTTTTTTTGTTTTTTTTTTCTGTGTGAAGAAAAATAAAAGCCACATGGTTTGTCAGATAGTAGACAATAAATGTTTGGGAATGTTGTAGAATCCTGTAATGGGAACAGTTAGTTCCATAACATCAGTGTATCTGCTAGAATAATTGCTTCTGGTATGTTACAAATGTGATAGACATAATGGGGGGGGACGGGGGGGGAACCACCAGGTTGCCACTTTTTTAAATATGTGAAAACTAGTGCACAGAAGACAAGTTAATATTTTAAGCTGAAAATCATTCTACAGTACACCCCCAGGGGTTTCTTCATCATGCACAATTTACATCTTACAGACAAGCTGCAAAGTCCCTTTTTTGACATCCTCCGTAATTATCCAAAAACTTCTACAATACGTAGGCTTTGAGGATTTCCTGGATGGTTGGTTGCCTATATTGTACCATTCGGTTGAATTTTATTAGTTAAACACAGGAATATGAAACAGAAAATATCTCCGGACATGCCTAGACATCTGAATAAAACAGAAAACAGCAGTTTGGTGTGAAAGTGTTCACAAGTGGATAAGGTTTGTTGCTATATACATGTTTTTTTCTGAATTGACTGCCTATTACTTTAACCACACTTGTCTGGGACCTAAAATTCATGCATCCCTGAGCTTAATCCTCCTGGAGAACTCAAATTGCTAGTTATGTTCTTAGCTCAGAATTTAGTTTTAGAAAA
This sequence comes from Drymodes brunneopygia, assembly GCA_013400955.1. Taxonomy (NCBI): domain Eukaryota; kingdom Metazoa; phylum Chordata; class Aves; order Passeriformes; family Petroicidae; genus Drymodes; species Drymodes brunneopygia. The sequence continues at coordinate 172,919 of VZTZ01024870.1, read as the reverse complement.
AAATGTGAATAACAGTGGTGATAGAGAGCTTTTAAATAACAGACCTCTTATACAAGAAGTTGCTCAGGGAGGCAAATCACAACTTTACTGGCAGATTAGCAACTGGAAAAAGTATTTAAACTCTGGTATAAGTTACTAGTTCTTAATACAGTGAAGGTCCTTCTCTATTCAGCGATTTTCCTCCTGAAACATACTCAGGTTAAGGAAAAAGAACCTGAGCATTTATGAGCTATCCTTGGTGGGCTCTGTGTGTGTGTGAAAATCATAGAAGCACAGTATGGTTTGGGCTAAAAGGGACCTTAAAGATCATCTAGTTCCAATATCCCTGAAATGGGCAGAGACACCTTCTTCCAACAGACCAGAGCTCCATCCAACCTGGCCTTGAACATCTCCAGGGATGGAGCATCCACAACTTCTCTGGGCAACCTGTGCCAGTGTCTCACCATGCTCACAGTGAAGAATTTCTTCCTAGTATCTAATGGAAAGCTACTCTTTCATCTTGAAGCTTTTCTCCCTTGTCCTATCATTACAGTTCCTGACGAAGAGTCCCTCTCCGGCTTCCCTGAAGCCCCCTTCAGATACTGGAAGGTTGCTATGAGGTCTCCACAAAACCTTCTCTTCTCCAGGCTGAACAGAGTCAACTTTCTCAGCCTGACCTTGTAAGTGACATACTCCAGCCCCTCTGCTGGACTTGCTCCAACAGTTCCATGTCCTTATGCTGGGGAACCAGAACTCTATGCAGCACTCTAGGCTGCATTTCATCAGAGCAGAGCAGAGGGGCAGAATCCCCTCCCTCACCCTGCTGACCATGCTGCTTTTGATGCAGCCCAGGACATGACTGGTTTCAGGGCTGTGAGCACACACTGCTGGCTCAGGTTGAGTTTTTTGTCAACCATCACCCACAAATCCTTGGGTTGGACAAGATGATCTCCACAGTTCTCTCCCAACCTAAACCATACTGCTGTTCTGTGATCCTCTGGGGGAGAGGTATAATTAGAGATCAGATTTCTCTTTTTCAAGGCAAATGCCCAAACAACCACACACTGTTGTGAAAAATGTGTGCAGTGGCATTACCTCATCACTATTTCTGGAGCAAAGAGAGAAACTAGAATTTATTCCCAGATCGGTTTACAAGTACTTAGTCTCTGAGGTATCTACCTCTACCCATTTTCGAGTCCAGGTATTTTCTGAGCGTAATGTAGTTCACACTAATAGTAATCCTCAAGGAATCTCACTGTTGAGTTTCTCCTGGAATCTATGTGAGCCTTTCTGCATTAAGAAGGACCTTCACAAATAATCTTAGGTAAGTAGTTCTTACCTGTGATGCAGAAGAAAATGGAAACGAAAATCCATACTGTTCAAGAGTGAGTACAATTCAGGATAATTTTAAGTTAAAAAATAAGTGCTGGACAATTCTAGAGTTTCATGAACTGGAGACTCAAAAATTTCAATGCCTGGGTTTTCAGGGTAACTTATATACAGAGTAAGTTTTTTCTTAGGAGCAAATTTGTTTTCTCACTTTTATACCTTGATGCTGCAATGTATGAAGTGAGACATTATGAATTCTACAATAAAATAAAAATATGTAGGGCATTTTTAAGGAGCCAGCAAGTGTTATGAGTTCTCAAAAGCACAAAAGAAATTTTATTCTGTCAACTGTGATAGTAAAAATAAATTTGTATAATAAAATCTCATAAACACAGCTTTCTTTTTTCAATTTCCACAACACAAGAGTCACCATCAGTAGTTAAAAATGCAAAAATAACTAAATGTATTCAATGTTAAAAATAAAAACCACAACAAAGACTATAATTACAATTCATCTACAATGTAAATTTTGGTAATAAACCTTTCTATTGGTACCAAACAACCCCTGTAACAATGACTCCAGTAACTCTGTATTACATTAGAATCTGTATATTTACCCACGCACTGGAATATTCATATTCCTTGCAGATTTAATGACTTCTTCAAACTTTTCTATGCTTTCTTCGATTGAACAATTAATATTCATTTTGCTAAAAGATTCAGATGCTGCACCAAATACTGAGACTTCTGTAGCTCCTGCTGCAATCTAAAAAATACATTTCAAGAAAACAGAATCATGACACTATATTAAAGTATTAGATTAAGCATTTAATTCTGTACAACATTCTAAAATTTTAAAGTACATTAAGTATACAGTCTATATCTAAAATCTAACTTTAATTCCAATTTTTTTTAAGCTATAGCATACAGACAGATTGAATCAAATTTTGAGATCATTCACTATGGCACATTTTCTGCCTCTTCTTAGCAATTAGTTAAACATGTTTTTAAAGTGATGAATGATAAAGGTAATAAGATGTAGGAAATCACATGAACCAACTATACAAACAACAATGACTGATATCTATATTCATCTTTTCAGAAAAGGAAAAGACCATACAACAACTCTTACAGTGTTCCTCCTGAATACCAGGAAGTCATTCTCGGGCTTGGGAAAGCTCTCTGTGTGCATATGCCTAGAGCAGCAACAATAACCAACAGGGATTTCCTTGTTAGAGCCAACTCCAGGATCAAGGGCTCCATTGGTCTTGGTGTCACAGTCGATAAGGATAAAATGGAAAATGTGTACATGAGAGTCTGCTGAGAGAAGTCTCAGAGCAAACACCAGTCTAGAAAATGTGTAAATGTGGTGACTTCACTGAAGGGGCAATGAGCCTAAGCTTGTATTCAGTACCTCAATACCTCAGTAAATCAACTAACGTGAGGCAAACTGGAAGGCTGAAAGTCAACTGATAGGAGAAGAAAACATTTAAGCTTAGGAGAATAGTTAACTAACTCTCACTCTCCAGCCAGAACAATACTCTCGTTCAATGAAAATGTATGGAGATTTTGCCTTCACTCTCTGCCTCTGCAGGATAATGTCTAAAATTCAGCAACCCTTACAGGGACAAATATTCTTTCAAACAGAGAGAAAAAACATCAGCAAGGAAGAATGCAGAAATCATCTACAACTATTTTTTCATTGTTTTCCTTTCATTATATCACTAAATACAGTATAGAGATAAAGCACAATTAATTAAACTCATACAAGCTACCATTGAGACAAAGGTGTAACACTATAATCTGACTGTTAAGTCAGTTAAATCAACTATGCACAGGATCCTGCTTTAACAGATATTTCAGTATAGGAACAGAATGATAGACTAGACCACAAATGTTCACCAAGCAGTATGCTTTCCAAATACAGGTTTGTCCCTGCTCAAGACAAAAAGCAGAAGCATTAAAAAATTTCAAAAAACAAAAAAGTGTAGAGATTTGACTAAGAATTTGTATACTTTAAGAAGACTGAGCTGCTCCATTTTCACACTTTTACATGCTTCAAGTCTACAATTCTGACTGTTTTGGAAGAACTGAAACAATTTAAACTTTCAAACCCAAACAAAATGAAATCCAGAATTGCCATAAATCCTTTTCATTTAAATAAGTCTTTCCTCATCCTTCTTCAGTATTTTCCACCACGACACTCTTCAGAAACTTTTTTAGGGCCAAAAAGTCAAAGAGAAAGAACTGTCTTGCCCTTTATATACAATCATCATTTAAAGGAACTTACAAAGTTCCTGGTCAATGCCTCCATTAAAATATGAGCTTAATATCACTCTGTGAATTTCCCCATTTTTCATAAAGAAAATTGAGAGTTTTCAGTCAAAAAAACTATAGCTTAATTATAACATTAAATAGCTAGTTTATAGTACTGAACCGAAAGTGCCTGAAACATAGAAGAGGTTAATGTGGACAACACCTATGAAGACACTTACAGCAGAATGAAAACCTTGAAGATTAGGTGTGAGAACAGGGTACTGGACTCCAGGATGCTGCTCAATGCCCCTCATTACTTCGTTGTGATCTGCCATCTAAAATATGTAAATAATTTGTATTGATCAGCTAATCAGATTGATTTTATACAGCTAAACAGAAATTGGCTTAGACTGTGGTTTTGCCTTCATTACTTTTACAGTTCATACAAAAAGTGTAACAAGGGGGTTAAACCGATTTTGTACAAATGCTCTTTTTTAATTTCTTAACTTTTGACTATTTACATTGTAATCTTGTTAGATCTATGTGAACATAGAACTGGAGCTAAGAATGCTAGAGTGTTCCTTTGTGTGTACCTGTAAAAATATAATTTGCATCATAAATTGAAAGACTTATGATCATGCTGTTCATGAAGTGTTATAGTAACTTTAACTTTGCTTCACTGGATTCAATAGATGGAATTAAAATAATAATTGAGATTTTAAAAACATACAAACTTTGAAAACTTCAGCACTCTGATAAATGCAACTTCACAATGTTAAGCATAACTGAGCTTGAATTACTCAACACTGAAATCAGAATGTGTGAAAAGACTAAACATGTCTGTTCTTTAAAATACAGCAAAATTCAGTCACCCACATAGTGTAATGTTTTAATATATTCAGAAGTTTCTTTCTGAAGATGAAAATACTTCTTTATTACAGCAAAGATCAGAGCACTTGTTTTTGCTAGTCTCCCCTCACAAAAGAAAACCTGCCTTTTTAAGATAATCTTACATTTTTCTCATACATTCAAGATTAAATATACTCCCTGTACTAACGAAGATGAATGAAACACTTATTCATTTAATAAAAGGCAGATTCTTTAGACAAGCACATTTCCTTAAAAGAAGTGGGTTGAAAACAAATATTTTCCAGTGGTGTGCACACCTGAAAATAATACAATTAATAAAACACATCCCTCTTATTTAATGTCTTAAAGATACTGAGTTTTAAAAGAAGAATAGTGCATTTAAAATGCTTTTAAAATGAGTTCTCATAAAAGCAAATCTCTCAAACGAACAGTATTAAGTTGGATTTCTGTTTCTTTCCACACTGGTGAAAAGTATTTTGAGAAATACCATGTGAAAAGATATATGACCTACAGAGTTTTCATTACTCCTTACTTTCAGCAGATACCTTATTGATAGCTATGCAGTACCACAATTCTAAATACATGGTATTAAATGATACTGTATTATTAACTATACTGCTGGTAACCTGGAATCTTCCTGTCACCGGCTTCCTTCCATGAAAATGAATGGATTGAAAATATCAGAAAAATCCATGTATTCCTCCTCAAATGTAAGCCCAACATGTATCTATAAGGAAGTGGATATATGGTACAAAAGGTGTTTTATAGCCAGACACATTTCTTATCAGGAAATAAGAGATAGTGCAGAACCTTTTGTATTTGTTTCTATGTGAACTAAATTGGTCTGATAACCTCACAAAAAAACCTTTGTTAACACCTTCATTTTTGAAGAACAATTTTTCATTCCTTAATTTAATATAAGTAGTAGCTACGTTTCTCAGAGAAAAAAAGAATGTCTGAAACCAAATGATAAATTAAATGGCAAATGCTGGAACTAAATACACTCTCCACAATTATAGCCTGGCTTAAAATATACTGGAAAACCAAAATGACACTTTTTCAACCGGTATATACCTGCCAGATCCAAATAATATTACATGTATTAAATCTGTCCCACTGCTATTTTTCCTGTAAGTAAAATCCCATCTTTGCACATATTGCATGTTATAAGATTTTAAATTGCAATAAAATATTTTTTTCCCAAGTTCTTTAAAAATAAGCTTCCTAATAGGAGGTATTTATAATTTTTGGCTGTTTATGTTATAGGTGTGGGATCCTGTTTTACATGGCACCTTGCTACTGTGGAACTTTTTCTTTTAGATTTTTCAGTAAAAAAATCTTTGCCAAAAACAACAGTGGATGGGAAACCATAAAAAATTTAAAATACTTAAAACAGAAATAAGTGAATGAGTGATCTAAACATAACTGTAAATTCTATTCCCATGACCTATGAAAAAAAGAAAGAAAGAGCAAAGAAAAGACAAAGTCAAGACTGCGCTCTCTGTCAAAGCCACACAATCTTATCTTTTAAATAAAAAAAACATTTTAAACACAAATTAAGCCATTAAAACAAAGTATTCAGACATGAATTTGAGCTAAGAAAGGACTGCTCATTTTTTTCTAAACTGACAAACCTGTGCTAAATTTGGTACTTGTAATGGCTCACAGGAAAAGGAAATAATTAAACAATAAAGGAAGAAATACACCTTTGCTTTAGACTTTTTCTTCTAACATTTAAAAAACTACATTATTCTCTGTTGCAGTAACTGACAAAATGTGATGGCACTTGGAAAAACTTAACCTATTCCCTTTTAGCAGACAAGACACCATCGTCCCTGCACTGGCGCCAAAGAAATTCTGCATTACCACTCTTCTCTTCACCTTTCCTATTATCCTTCTTCTAGACTCTTCCCTGGTGACCCTGAGCACACTGAAATAAAGCAAAGGAGTCCCTCAGAGTGTTGTACAATTTGCTTTGCTCACTCATGAACAAGCATGGCTGTACTGTTTTCCTCAGAGAAAAGCCCAGAACACAGTCCAGGCCCACGATGTATTCTCAGTTTAAAATAGACAAACTTTAGCTACATTTTGTCAGATGTGTATAATGCAACAAACATTGTTAAAACTGAATTATTTTCTCAAATTAATTAACTTCTTATTTTAATTTGTAAATAACTTGTATGCTTCTTGTCAAATATGAAGTATTCAAATGCTTCTCTGCAAACAAGCATGCAATTTCTTGAAAAATAGTTTAAATTATATGGACAAGTATTGACTTACTTCCTTGCAGGAAATAATTAATTTGCACAAACAGGAGCTAAATAGTAAACTTCAGGACTAAGCCTGAATTTGCAGTGCTAAATTTCAAATTAAAACATGGCACTCTAATGCCAATGCAGTTTTGCTGCCAATTCCAGAAAGGTTAGGTTTTCTGCTGAATTCTACCAAATGTAAAAATTAATTCTGGAAAAATAATGAGCAAATTATTATGATTCCTCAAAATTTAAGGATAGCTGCTGGTAGAGTGCTCAAACACCAAAGTAAGTAATGTGCCTAACTACTACTACATATACAAAAGTCCCAAATTTAGATCTTCCAAACACATTTCCAAATGTGGAAAATTACATTTCATTTAGAGCAAAAGAAAATAATGTACACTACCTTTCTTTTCTACATCAATGGCTACGAGTTTTAGAAGAGTAGAAAAGAAGTATGAACAATATTAAATTATATTAACGATGCGTCACCATCCCAAATCTTCAGTTACAACTGAATGTTACATAAATAAATGGAATGGCATTTAAATTGAAATAGTTCTGAATGGAGATGATTTTACATACCTGAGGCACCCATTTGGATGAAACAAAACTGGTCACTTCTATTGCAGGTAGGCCTGTTTTGGAAAGCTGGTTGATTAACTCAATTTTTATATCAGTTGGGACTATCACCTATAGACATGAAGACATACTTCAGCAAACATAGGAAACTTTTGTAAGTTACATGTTCCCTGCACATAATCAATACTTTTTTTTAAATAACAAACTACATTTACATGTTTTACCATAACACTACTGTTTCCTGACAGTAGGAAATATAAGGAAGGCATGATCTTACTCTATTTTCTGTCCATTCACTGTGTAAGTGGTTATAGATCAGGCCTCATTATTTGTCATGAACCGAACACCAAACTAGCAAGATGTGACAAAGGAAATACTAACAGTGCAACCAGAGAAAAATGGGAGGAAAAAAGCTCCACAGCTGAGGCAGAATAACTCTGTTCTGCTAATACCTCTAACATCTCTGGTATCACTAACAATGATATATATGAGCTTATCCTCCTGGTTGTGGAAATAAGATTACTGTTTCTACATGTACCCTATAACATCTTTCATTCTTCTTCCATGCTTCCCTACCACCTTCCAGGAAAATAATGCTATCAAAAGAGTAATGTTTTTCCCCTGTGTCTCATTAGCAGGAAGCATGATAAAACCTATTTTACTATTCCTTCTACACAAGTTACAAAGATAGCCAGCATTTCATAGTGTTTACCCATTATATCATGACAGAATATTATTGACTGACAAGACAAATGCCAGTAAAAAGAAATGTTGAGTAAGAAAAAGGCTAATTAGCCAAGTACAGAAAGAAATTATATGATTTAAAAGCTGGGCAAATGGGAATATACTTTTATTCTAATATAAAGAAAAGTTATCAATATGAAAAGAAATAGATATATTTAATAGGACAAAACGGAAGAAACCTAATTAGTAGGATGTACATGTCCTACCCAATGAAAATTAGACTAACATTCATGTCAAAGCACACACAAAAATAAAAAAAGTTACCTTCTCATTTTGTAATCCATCCCTTGGCCCAACTTCTACAATTTTTATGTACTCAGGCAGTCCAGATGCTTGAGGTTCCTGAAATAAAAATCAATACTGAAAAACAAAACCATTAGGGTCACCAAGATCAAAAGGTACAGCTTGCACTTGTCCTTTCATATAAAGTATATGGGTATAAAGTCATATTGTCAACATTAAGTTTGCTCAGCGCATTTAAAAATCTGTGAGAACATGTTCTACACCTTGACCTAAGGAATAAAAGCTAAAAACAGAGTTAGTGAATGCTCCACTGCTCCTTTGAGGTCACAAAAGTTTATTAAAAATGTATATAGAACCATAAATGAACACTGAGTTTTACAGTGAGAAATATTTCCATTTCAAAAATCTTTCCAATAAACAATCCAGTCCTCCAAACTTGTAACTGAATGTTCTCAATTTAACTTAACAGGTACTTCTCTGTAAATGCTTGCAAGATTTGCTATAAATCTGAAAAGAACATAGTCAAGAAATGGTAAAGAGATTATTAATGAAAAATGAAAGTTATTTTTGCAACTGAATATGAAAGTTTTAAAAAAGGATTTAAAGGAGAACAAGGAAAGCCTCTAGTTATAAGAAGAATTTTTCAGGTCTAAGAGCATCTATGGAAAGGCAGGAAGCTGATGGGGATAGAAGGGAAGGAAGGCAGCAGTAAGGTCAAAGGGCTAAGGAGAGCATGGGGAACTGGAGGGGGAGGAAGGAGAAATGAGAACAGAAAAGCAGGTGAAGGGAAATGAAACTTCCTTTTTTATTATTTAGCTGCTCTGTTATTGAATGAAGTTGACAGGTGTGGCAGTTAACATTAACTGGGCCTTTAAGTCCTGAAACAGTTCAGAGCAGTTGGCTGGATTGAACCTCAAAAGCTGGGTGCCCTTAAAAACACACCCTATAGCTAATTTGGGGCACGCTGTCCAGGCCCAGGAGTGGACAGGACAGACACAGGCAGCCTTGCCAGGAGCTCTGGAAATACCCTGTTTTCTGTACTGCACTGAAGACAGAAGCCAAACCAGTTCTCCATTCCAGTGTTGAAAGCCTGAGCTGGGATTAGCATGAGCTACCTGCAGGACAGCTGCTCCACTGAAGCCACAACCTCTCTCAGGAGTTTAACACCACCGGAAAGGTGACACAGCACACGGGGGCAGCTCCTGTCCATGGGAGTTACAGCTCCCCCAGACCCGAGACACTCCGTAAATACAGCCACTAATCTCACAACAGCCACAACCGAAGGAAAACCCCATATTTTACTCCTCTCTGTACCATCAGGATTGTTTCAACCAAACAGCTGCTAATTTCTCCTCAGTAATGGAAAATGAGCACACCTATAAGAACCCTTGGTTTCTCCCTGCATTCTTGGTGCCTGTGGGCAGTTCTCCACAGGACTTGCCAAAATACAATAAATATATTTCAAACCATTTACTATGTATTTATCTGAGCCTGGTAAAAAGAATGGGAAACAGCTGTATAGCATCTATTTGATCACATGGAACATCTGGTAAGTTGAAACTCTGTCAGGCTCCGCTAAGCCCACACTCACTGACAGTATAAACCTACTTAAATGTGAAGGTAAAACCTTCACATCTGCTGCATATTGTTCCTTTTAAGTTATTTTCACAAATATGGCACTGCTTCAGCACTACAGGCATAAATCTGGGTTATTTCATGATTATCAGATCCTTCTTGTTGCAAGACAAATGCCACAGCTGTGCTGTGAGTGAAGCTGTGACTGGAAAATAAAAAGGGAGCTAAAATAGATTACGTGAACCAAAGCTTAATTTAGAGCATGAAAAATGTCCATAAAACTTTGAGAGCAAAAATATTCATTTTCTAGGCCAAATCTTATAAATCCTATTTAATGCCTACTGTGGCAAAACTTTGTGGAAATCAAAGAGCTGTAGTTGTCTTTTCAGAACAGTTCACACAGCCACATTAGGTGATGTCCGCAGCCCTTGGAGTTCATAGGTGTCAAAATTTTGGAGAGGATATTGCATAAAGACATTCAAGTATTGGTTTTTATTTTCTGTCTGTGATATTACAGATATACAATCTCTTTGAACCATAGTTCCAGGCCTCTCAGCCCCTGATTTTCTCTATAGCCTTCCTGTTCACTAGTCAGTCCCAACTTGAATTCACTGTTCTTGAAGTGAGAACAACACTGAGAACCTCATAGGGAATGACTCCCATATACTGGAAACTCAAGGCTGTACTATAGACAAATCTGTACATCTTCAAGCTGATGCTAACAGCCTAGAGTAAACTTCATAGCTCTGAGCCCAGAAGAGTCTTACTTTGCATTGTATTTCATCTAATTTTATTTATGGTACATTGATTGCTCCTAATGTCCCTCAGTTTCTCTTGTGGCATCCAATGTTGTACTGAAAATGTCTCCCGCCTTTCCATTATCAGCAGATATGACCACCTTGATACTCTCTTGTGAAAACTTTTGGACTAAGATCATTACCTTATTTTAGTACAAACATACGTTATCTCGAAAAAATTGGATTAGTGCTATAAAAGAAAGATGTTTTAAAAAAACATGAAGGAACTCCACCAGCAATGTCTTTCCAGTCTAATAAATCTGCTTTCAACATTATCTCTTATGTCCTCCTCAGCCAGTTTCTCATCCATCTCAAAAATTTTGTTCTGCTCATCCTTCTACTCAGCATCACTAATAATTTCTCTTCAGCTGCATAGCTGAAGCTCAGATAACACGCAAGTCAAAGACAGGCAGAATACTTAGGTTCAGGCCCCTGTGTACTATTTATATATTTTACAGCCCATGGCTGCTGGATAGAACTCAGAAACAAATAGGAGACTATAAGAGTATGTGTACCATATTCTGCTAAAGCGATCTGGCATTTTTCTATTCTATGGCCCAAGGTGAATCCAAGGAGTAGAGGAATCTCACCTGTCCTATGAATGAATACTTGCTAACTAGCTGTTGGACTTTCTTCCAAAAGGGGAAGAAATATGTACTTGACAAAGCTATTGGGAAGAAAAAGAAGCCAGCACTTTCTAGGAAGTTTTCTGATCATAGCACCACACTTGCAGAATATCTGGTCATTACTTAAATAACATCTGAAGAAATCCCCTGAGTCATGAGTCACATTCTGTGCCATGCTCAATGCCATCTGCACTCACTACTCAAACTCCAAGTGCACAGAACACACTGAAGTCTGAAAGAACGTAGGTAGAGTTTAAACACTTTTCTGTTTACTACCTGGATGGCAAGTACTACCAGGACTTAGGCTTCATTAATTGACAGACTCATTTCCCCAAACTCTAACTGGAGCATTTCAAACGCACACCACACCCTTGGGTAAAAGGAGGGATTTTCTGAACCGACGAGACCAAGAGAATTTCAACACCTTTAAGTATGGCATTAAATGGCCTAAAGATAATAATTAGAAAACAGAAATAAATAGAAAAATGAAAAACAGTTTCTATATTTTAAATTAATGAGAAATGGTGAACTTTTTAGAAATACAAAAGTACCAATTTTAGTACCACTAAATATGTCAGGTACACAATTTTGTTTCAGAAAAAATATTTACTAAATTGAACTATATGAACTATTTTCATGTAACAATATATGAAAAGTAGTTATGGCAAATACTTAGGGGCAACTGCTTATTGAATAATACAGGGTCTCTGTTAAAAAGTAATGACCACCAAAGTGTCATATTTTAAATATCAAAAAGGAAATAGCTGACATAAAAGAGTAAGAGCCTGGAAAATTTGTTTTTCCATGTATCAAGCCTTGCCAAGGGAACACAAAAAGCATATAAAACCACAAAAAAACATGCCTCCCTCAAAACAGAATGCAGCCAAAGAGTATTTTTAAAAGAAATAGAACAAGGAAAACCAAATCATTTAGCTTGAGATATTGAATGCCAAATTTCTGTATGGAAACATTTTCTCTCAACTATAAATAGCTGCAAATTTAGGTTCATTATAGGAAACTCTAGTAACTCTTCATTAAAGCAGTATAATATCCTTAATGTAACAATAAATGTAAACAAATTAAATAAACACACTTTTTTAAGCTCTGTCACTGCTTCACTACTTCTACTAAAGGTGCTGACGTCCTTTCAACCTTCTGATTTCTATTCCACTCATTCATATGGGCAGAAACAGCAATGGCAAATATTACCCAGAGCTTCTCAAAGGTAACTGAAAGAACACAAAAGTAAGGGAGAAGGATCTGGAGATTCAGGTCTTTTCAATCCTTCTAACCAAGCAAGATAAAGCTCTGCTTTACTTTTCCACAAGGTGGTGTTCTGGCACAGAGGACAACTGAACAAAGGTTGGTCCATCTTGTACAAAGAAGAATTACTCAGGAAAGCAGTTTTCAACAAGAATCGGCAGGGAGGTGGCATCATAACTCCATAACGTATATCTGCAGTGACATGGAAAAATGCCCACAAACCGGGAGAAGGCTCTAAGATAAATAATAGGATTGCTGGAAGGAGAACAAAGAAAACAGTGGTCAATCTTCTGAACACACAGATGTCTCTAAACTTTACAAGACATAGAGGAAATAAACAGGAAGAAATTAAAATCCTTGTTCACATAGTTCACACTACTGGAAGGCAAATATAAAACATATTAATTCCCAGCTTAACCAGACAAAAAATGGAAAAGATTCAAAAAATAGCAGGGTGCACCTGAGGAATATCCCTCAGTAAAGATAAACTGAGTATTCATTCTAGAACTTCTGCTGTATGCTGCTGACATAACCACTGGGAGAAAAGTAGCCATGAATGGACCATGGCTAGCAAAACCCCTCAACCCCTGAGAATCTTTCATCAAATGAAGTTTTCTTATGATATCACTTCATATGCATGACCTGAATGTTAACACAGTCCACAAACAAAGTTACAACAGAGTACAAAACTCCATTGGCATACCAGATGCATTTCAATAAAAGCAATACATAAGATAACTCTTAGGACTCTCCATACTGTTTCTCATGCTGACTGACTAAGTAACAAAATGAAATGGCAAAACTGATCCTGGGCTATAAACTAGGATGTCATAGATAAAATAATAGCCTGGCACTTAATGAGTAGAAATATTGTGACTTCCTACTCCAAAAAATAATTCAATCAACTGGAGATTGTCCATGGGATATAAAATGCAAGTAAATCATTAAAGAATAAAATTAGTTAAGTGCAGAGTTAACTTATCTGGAATAAACCAAATAATTATTGAGGTCAGAAGGTTTGTTTGACTTTATGAAAGAGTAGTGATTTACATATATCAGGAGATTGTCTGAACTGAGAGAGAACACACAGTAGAGATTTCTATGGTAAAATAATAGCCCTAACATTTCTACTGTCATTTACATTAACTATTAAGTTCCAATATAATCTACTATTATACTACTTCTTATTGTGGCAGAGTTGTTTACAATAAAAGTAATTCATATGAAAACATAGGAAATACGATTTTAAATAAAAAGGAATTTAACTGAACTATAAAAATTATGCTTATGTTGCTGGAGTGGCCAGTTGTTTAATATAATCCTGTTTACAGAAAGAACCTTAATGGTAAAGGCAAAGGTGATGAAGTACAAATAATATTAACTGATAAATAAACTTAATTTTATTTAGAAAATAGAAATTAATATTTGGAAAAAAATAATTCTCTCAAGTATTCTGATGAGCTCGCAAATCAAAAGGTAACAAATTGCATTAATAAGGAATGCCCAAGAGACTGAAAAAAATGTTGCTGTGTTAAGAATACTATTCTTACACAAAACTAGAACATTCAACTCACACTCAACAATGCTACTCATGGACATAGTTACAAATTTTAAAAAGCAAAATACCATCTATATATCACTATTCCTTTTGAAAATCCTTTAGAATAGGACTTCCAAAGCTACAGCAGACAAGGTATTAAGATCAACCTTAAGAAATCTCAGCTCATTGCCGCTGTCTAAATAGATGTATCTGGAGTCATTCTGGATGACTTCAGAGTTCTGGCCTCCAAGTGCTGCTCTGAAAGGGCAGGGTCCTACTTTGTCCATTTACTGCTGATCTCATTTCAAATCTATCAACATGCCTTTACACTGGTGGGCCTGTGAAATAGCACTAGACACTTTTGTTAGGCAACTAACAGCTTCTAAATGGTTCCCTCCCCCATGCATGTTTATGAAGGTGTAACAGATGTCTAAATTGTCATTTCAGCCAAAGAAGCTCCAATATGGCTGATGAAGATAAAGAATAAGTCTGGCCATCCTAAGATTCACACCTAGGTTTGTTTAACTACTAGGAGACTGAATGTCACTCCAGAAGGACATAGCTCTCTTGTGCATTTTACAATGTATAGAGTATCACTACCCCGGAAGGATGTCTCATACATCCTTTGTGTTTCCAATGGCATTAGGCACCCATTATTTAGGCAATTGAGTCCTGTCCCATGTCTGCAGTGGCTATCACAGGAACTACAGACACTGTAGATACCTACTTATGTCTTAATTCATATGTTGTAATCCCAAGCAAACATTCCCCTCAGATGAACTATGTATCATCTAACGAGTTATCAAGAGAAATCAGAGGAACTCCTTTTTGTTCCTCCAAGAACTCAGTAGGCAATATATTCTTTCCATCATTCTAAAACAAGTTTTCAGCTTTCCTTGCTGACATGACATTCCCAATCCATCTTGCTGCTGATTTCACCTTTGCTATTAAATTCTTTCTCACTGAAAAGCTGAAAGACAGATAAATACATAGAAGACAGGACGTAACTTCACTGTTTGTACCAGACAATTTCAGTTTTGCAACTGCTATCTTACACATCAACCATTTTCCAGGTATATGAAATCAAATAGCACATGAATACTTAGGTAGCATCAGTCCAATGAAGAGTCATTTCAGAGTACATCTTTGGAGCAACTGCCATGATCTCTATACTTCTGCCGAAACTACACCTTAGAAGCAAATCAGACTAACTTAATTCTTGCCTCCTTGTTTTCCCATGACTCCTCTGTAAACACATCGATTCAGACCTAGACCCATGGACTGACTTTGCAGTTTGACCTTGGATCTCTCTCATCACTATGGACCCGCCTAATGGGCAGAGTTGCATGGCCAACTCTGTTTGCCACCACTAGACTAAAGCCTGACCATGCCTCACTGACCTGCACTCCCAGCTGTAACCATGGACCTCCCTTAACACCACAAAGTTGCTCGATGACCTGGACTCGTGCTTGAACCTCCTCTAGGCCTACTCTCTAGGATAACACCTCTAGGCCTACCTTTCTCACCCCACGTAGCTCCTGTGGGACTGTCTGGTGACCAGCCTGTTACCACCCCCAGGTCCCTCCCTTAGGGAGTGCTGGCTCTCACTGCTCCCTGAAAAACAGAGAAATTTCTTATTCTAGAGTTCATTGTAATATCTGAACCTTGTACCTTAACATCCAGTTCAGATAAACACTCCTCGAGTATTTCTTTACCCCAAGTCAAACAGGCTGGGATTACAATGCAGACTATTTCCCCCTTTCTTTGCCCCTTTCTATCAGTTGCACCTAATATAAAAGTGTAGTAGTTGTTAATGCCTAGCACTCTAAGGATAAGCTTTGTTGATGGAGGCCAGAAATATCACACTTTTCAGATTAGAGTAGCAGCACTCATAAAATACATCTGAACATTAGTATTTTGTGTATTAATTCCCTCTGATTTACCTCCTTACCCACTAGAGGTTACAGCTATCAGATGCTATGACAGTAATCCCAAAGAATAATGTTTTATTCAAGTAACTAACAAGGATTTGGCATGAAAAAATACACCAAAATCCAACTAATAGTAAAAGACTTCTTTCTGATAGACAAACAGAACCATGTTTATAAAAGAGAAAACTGAAGCTTAATATGCAATTGTGCTAAATCACCTACTGAACAGACAGTTGCCACAGAGGTACTAACTTTGCGAACCAATTTCACAGCACAGTACTTCCCTGGTCTTAGCAAACCGCAATCAGATGTAGTAAGAGAAATAAGGAACTCCTTTCTATAAGAACATTTCTTTCAGACAAACACAAACAGTACATTTTCTGAAGAGCTACAAAGTTAATAAATCAATATAATCTCTGTCTGCAGGAGTCTAAGAGAGGGAACAGGAGGAATTCCTCACTTCCCAGACTATTTTCCTTTTTATTAGATCAGAAGAGAACAACTCTCACATACTTTGGGTGAAACACCTGCTGATTATTTTCTATGATTTGTAGTTTACTCTTTTGCTTACAGTGGATATACTTAATGGATGGGAAACCAGAACCTGCAGCTGCCTCCAATACACAATTTGCCTCATATAACCAACTGAAGTGAACTCAGCTTGAACTATGAGCACACATAAACTGAAAGCCTGGGACTGTCTGTTTTGTTTAATTGAAAGGGTAGTCATACATTGAATACTGTTTGGAGGTGTCTACTTTCACTTTTATTTTAAAAGCATAAGAATAAAACATAATAATAATAATACATTTTTAAATGCACAGGAGGATGAAAGTTCTTTTCTGTTGTACTTTTCATATCACACTGAAGACTAAACTCATGTTCCTTCTTAGGTTATTACCCATTTTCCCCTTTCATGAGGAAGTGCAGAGTTCAGAAGTAGTAAACAAGCTTAGAGATTTTTCACTGGTTTTTTTACCATGTCGTGGGCTTGGAATGCATTCTGAAACTCCTGCTCTTAGTCAAACAAATTACATGGGTCTCCATACTGATCTTGCAACAATATTATTCTGTATTTCTTTATGACCTTCTCAGTTTCTTCATAAACTAGATTTTCTTCTTGATCTCTCCGTTTTTTGAAGAGAACACAAAATGTAACAGTATTTCTTCCAAAACTGATGAGCTACACTGAACTACTATGCCAGGCAAGTGTTTTTCTGAGTAACAGGATATAAGGCCATTAATTGTTAGCCCAAATACTTTAGCTTTAGTCCTGATTAAACCCTTGCTTTGTAATTTTTCATATACAGCTTTCAAACCCCAAAACTGTACAAAGCATAGATATGGTGAAATGATAGCACACAACTTAACTGGTAGTGTTATCTCAGGAACACAGGAAAGGCTATGATGGATAGAAAATCAGTAAGTCAGTATTTTCCACTTTACATAATAGTCATGAGCAAAAACTATTAATATAAACATTCACAAAGAAACATATGAAGTTTTACATAAAATATAATTACTAATAGTGTTTCAAATAATATAAATAAATATGGGGAAATATGAGCATATAATTACCAACATGTAAAATTTATTATTAATTTCAACATTTTATTGTTATTTTCATAACTCAACTGAAACAAAGCCAGTGAGACTATACTGGAAAATATGTATAAAAGTGATTTTGATGTGAAGATAGTTACAGACTCCCAGAAGCTTTTCCGTTTAGTAAGCAAAGGTAAGAAATGTGAACACTTGAATTATATCCATTACACATTTTAAATTGTGATCATCAAAATCATGAGAGTCCATGCTACATTCTAACTATGCAGCCAAGGACAATAACTTACTACATGTCAGTATAGAGTCACTAAAACATCTCCAGTGGTCATGGCTTAAAATTTACCAAATGCAAGCTCCAGTGGGCCAGAAAATTCCACAGGCATATGGGAGGCTAACAAACTGCTATTCTGACAGCTCTTCAAAGAAGGAAATCTCAGGAACTGGAGACTGAGTATCTAACAGAAGCAGCAGCCAGCTCTAAGAGTAACTGGAAACTATGTCCAATTCTCTGCCATGACATTGGATGCTCTCAAAAAAAAGAACTAGCATTACAAAACACTCAGAAAGGTAAAATTAAGCCCAAAGATTGTTCACTACCTTTGAAAACAAACAACTTCTTTAATATTCATGTCTATATTTTACAAGAAATCATTCATAACCTTACAGAACAAAAAAAAAAATAGGCCACATTTGTCAAATAACAGTCTCCTGGATGAGACTGAACTTTCTCACCTATCACTGATGACACCTTCTAAAAACATTTGTTGCTGATTTCAGCAGATGTGGAGTACATGGAATCACAGAGATCTGAATACCCACATTTCAGTTAACAGTTCATGCAACCTAAAAAAGCACAGAGATGTGCTGTAGCCACAGACAATTTGTGATAATTTGAAAAATAATGATCAAGGAATCTATTAGTAGAGTCAGGTGGTAGCAGAGGCATAGGCAACCAGTTAGACTTGTGTTACAATGAAATCAATAATAAATGGTACTAGAGACCTCTATTATTAACAGGAGACCAACACAACCAGACACTTCAGCAAAAATTAAAAATGTATTTTCAGGACATGGTGTATACATTACCTTTTCCTATTTCCCTAAATGCTTCTCTTGGCTAACAAGCAGCATTTCTCCATTAACCAAGCTGATTTACAGCCAACTCACTTTCATCCATATCCCTATCTTGGTCAAAGCCTGGAAAAGCAATTATACTCTGCCATCTGGGCTGGATGAAAAGGATACAGAGAAAGGAGATCAACAGCATACTGATGACACTGGAGCCAAAACCTCCCACACTTTACTATTATTTATGGTAACAGTATTATGGTGTGTACGGTGTTTTACAGGCAAGACTAAAGACAGAATTCCAGAAGGGAGAAACAGTGGTGTTTTTCCACACACATTGAAAAAACAGAGGCATGATCATCATTACAAATCCAACATGTGCAAGTAATTTGCTCTTTAAAGTACTTTGGGATATCAATGGGGGGGGGGGNGGAAATGAATATACTGACAATTCAGCCCATCCACCCTATCATGTAAGTCTCTCTAAATAACTCATTGTCAATAAAAGTGAGTTATGCATAGATCTTTAAGAATTAAAATTACAAGCTGAAAGTAAATCAACTATTCTCCATTACTATTACAATCAAAATCATCTTCTGTGTCCAAAGGCTGGGCCTAAAAGATCAAGTAAATCATGAACTCAAGTACAGGTAGCCCACCACTATGTTTTCCATAGCTCCCTTTCCAAAAGACACTGATTAAAATGACAGTATTTTAATGGTTACTTATTTCATCACTGTTGGCAACTCATCCTCCAGGAGAATTTGAAATTTATACAGCTGTTTAGAAAAATAATAGCTGTGAAGTGTTACCATAATAATCTCCCAATAATGGTAAGGAAATTATAACTTGAACACTATGCCATTCCTGATGTTATAAAAATCTTCCATTTTCACAATGAAATTAGTCAAGTGTGAGCATATTTAAAGAATATAATTTTCTTTCTATATAGCTGAAAATAATTAAAGGCATTAAAATTTTCCCTTATAAGAAATTTTAAAAATACATTGATATAAGGCGCTAGTTTTTAAATAAAAATTTAAAATAAATTATCACTTTCTATAAGCTTACTGAAAAATACTCAGGTAAAGAAAATATACTGGTACTGGAGGAACTATGACAAAGACAAAACCAAATTTGGAACATATCACTTTGGACTGTTGGAGAAGATTAGGGTAGTCATGGCAAAATGAATCACGATAATTCCCAACTTTTATTGCTTTCACTTCTAGATTTTGCACATTTACAAAGTTTTGGGCTTTTTTTTAAGCCTCCATATTCTGAATAATAAAGTAATCTCAACTGATGAGAAAGAAATTTATGTAGTTGTAAAATTGATAATAAGACCAGTGTTAACTAAGGATAAAAAAAGGGAAAAAATATCTAACAGCACTATTATTAGCCATACTTTCGTTTTACTGTGACACATAATCTTAACTGAAGGATTCTTCCAACCACTGACAATAGATAATACTACTTATGGACTAAACGGCAATGCAGCCATACCACTCATTAAGCTCAAAATGTCCTGAAATGTTCTTAATGATAGGACTCAACTGGATTTTAAAACACCTGAACTTAAGCATGTACTCAGTTATGTCTACAGGTGTCCCAGGTACCTCTGTACAGTCAACATATATCTTCACATAAAATGTCTTAAGGTTCCCTAAACACAGCATGCAGGACACAGAACCTCTGGCTTTTTGGAAGCTGGAGTTAAAGGAGGATATTATAGGGCATCTTAAATGGCATCATAAGTGAAGCATGACCAGCTGAATGAAGCCACTTCTCAGCATGGTCAGCAATGGTCAAAAGCATATCCAACAATTCAGCAAACAGTAGGGGCACAAGTCAGATGGCTAATTGCAGGCACCTTGTGCATTTGGGATGCATCTGACTTGACCTCTAGCCATTGTGCCAGACAGCACGAGTCTCCTGTAAATCCTATCTGATACCTGCCAACCCTATAAGCTGTCTCAGCTACCTTAGGGCATCTCAAATGGCACCAGAGAGGGGCACTTAGGAAATTGAATCGAGTCATAAATATCAAAAAATGGCAGGGAGACAAGAGAAAATTCTCAATCACCAGATGATTTCTCTCTGCATAGCTAACAGCCAACTGGCTCAGTAGCTTAACTTTCCATCATCTTCATTCATCCCATTCAGGCAAAAGTGACATGGCAAGGCCAATGAAATGGCCTATACTCTGACTTCTCTTTCCCCAATAAAATACTCATGTATGCTGCTTTACTTTATATGAAGCCAGTATATAGTTCAATTCAAATTATGTTTCCAGGGTTTTAAAAATTCAGCTGTGATCAGCTGCGGATTCTGTTAAATCTTTTCCCTAATCCCAGTGTTCCATGATATACCTTCATCACTTACCTAGTCCCTCCATTTCTCACATACTAACACCTATATTTAATCTCATCTTTACTCCTTGCATTAAAAGTAAACCCTAAAGCCACATACAGTTCTTTTCCAGATGCTGCTGTTGAATTATTTCCCTATGGGTTTCACCTAACATTCCAGCAATGTCCTCTGGCGCTTCAGTCCACACATCTCATCCATTCAAAGCCTTTAAACTTCTTTTTCCAAGAAAGTCATAAACTAACACCTTTATTCCCATACAAAACAGCTAACATCTGTGGACAAAAAAAACCACTCAAACAAAAAAGAAATGTCTACCCAGCGCAGTTTTTTCACCAGTGCACCTTTTAGCAGTTTTTGCATGTAATAAATCTGTGTTTATGTCACAAGAGCTGCTGAGAATGACTCTCATAAGAATATTTAATCCAAATAAATTCAAATGTAATGCCAAAATTGGAGTAACTTTCATTCATTTACACCAAACTGTAAAATAAATCCCCATTTAACAAGGGAATTATCTAAAAATGGTATCAGCTACAACAACATTGCGACAGTAAATATAAATTCCTTCTTATCACCTGCAGCATCTTTTCCATCTTTTGCAATATTAGAACTTTGTCCCAAATTTTAATCAAAATCTCCACCATTGATATGATACCTAACCCAGTTAGGTTAAGTTCTAAAAGTTAGAAAAGAAAAGCTATGAGCTGATGACTTCTAACAGCAATAATTTAAATTTGAAAGGCAATCCTTAACACTGTCCCTACAAGTAATTTCATTGCTGACCCTGAAATGTAAACCATGCATTTAGCAGTTCTCTGGTTCCTCTGGAGTGATTGATTAAAAGACCAGATAATAAAATATGTATCTGAATAATAATCTCCTATGTAATAAATTTTTTATTATTCATTGCATGTTATGTCCTACCAACATATTACAGAAAAAATCTTTCATCTCTACTGCACTGGTTAATTTTAAAGTGTGTGCACCATTTTGACATTTCTACCCCAAAAGGGCTATAGAAGTATACATTAACACAGCAGTAATAAAATATTTCCCTTTTGCTGAAAACCAGAAACATTGAATTTGTTTAATGGGTATTTAGCACAGTATGAAACTGTGATTTTGATCATGCCCCTAACTCAAAAATTTCAGATCAATCAATAAAGCAGCTCCTCTCAGAATTTAAATATCCTGATGAGTTTTCCTAAGTGACAGAAGATGGATGGATTAGAGAGACAGAGAGAACCTTTTCCTACAAATTTCTGCCTGATTTTTATTCCCATTCTTAAAATTATTGTTTCTCTGTTCTAGCATTTTCTGAGGTTCAATTAATTGATGAGACTTCCTGAGTACATAGTACTTCATGACACTGTATGTCAAGGTCCGCACCGGCAAACTTTTAAAGTGGCACACTTTCCCCAGCAAGTGCACAATACCACACACCAATCTTTAATGCATATTTCTCTTTCACACTTCATCTATCTTTTTAAATATACATTTGGGGGAAAAGAAGAATGCTACAGAAAATATTATACCTTTGTTAAATGAGTAAGAGAGCTACACAAGAGAAGAGAATTCAACACAGCCTGAAGTACTAAATAACTACCTTACTGAAGCCCTCCACAGTTTCTTTAAACACAACTTCTTTCATACTTGATACATTAAAGATTCTCAATAGCCTTCAGTTCCTAAAATTTCAGAGAATCATCACCTTGTTTAAACACCTCAAATATTTATGTAGTGAAAGAACTAAGGATTACAAGAACTCAGCTTTATCTCTAGACTGTACCTACACTGCACCAGTTTCTTACTGCATGCTATTCACATATAAACTGAAATTCAAACACACACTTCCATAAACATGTGATTCTTTCAACCCAGGTGTTCCAAGAGTTGAAGCTACCTTTTTCCTCTAAAACATAGCACTAAAAAATAGCCCTATCATTAAAATGTAGAGAAAATAAGTATAACTTCATCCCAGGCACCCAGCATTCCACCCTTAAGCATTCTAGGTACTCAGCACTCCTTCTAAGCAAAACAAAACCTTAAAGTGAGATACAAACCACTATGGAGACAGCAGTTACTACTATTTATTAGTCTCCACATCAGACAGTTCAAAACCAGAAAACTTGATTAATTAATTTTGCTTTATGAAAACTTCTATGTCTGGCCAGCCAGTAGAGAAATCATCTTGATGCCTGAAGGATTTTTTGCTTTTTCTCCTAAATACTTTTTACACAACTCTCTATACCCACAAGTATTAGCATGCATACTTGTGATGCTTTAGGTGTGATAATTTAGCCTGGTTTCTTGGGGTCCAGTAGGCCGGGAGACCAAACACCCCAGAACTGTAGAGTTAGAAGACCAAACATTCTATTGCCATAAGCACTCAAGGTCCCCTAGCAGGACAGATTCTGTAAACTAGACGTTAGCCCACCTCAGTCCCTTATTGGGCCCTCTTGTTAGATATGCTAATGAGTAAGGTCTTTAATTGTATAATCGATTGGGGGAGAGAGGACATAGCGACGCTGTCACCTGGGTGAAGCAATGCATCAAATGGGATCCTATTAAAATACTGAGGTAAATGACCCCCAACCTTCTAACTGTGTCTGAGCTTTTATTTCCCAAGACCAGGAAAAAGGCATCAGTCTAAGGTGAGATTTCTGTACCAAAACTAAAAGACAGAAGATCCACAAACTGTAAATAAGATCATTATTAAAAGATATTCTCATTTATTTCAGTAGGAATTAAAATGGGATCTGATTGATCTTTGGCAATTCACTTATCTTCACTCCCAGCCAAAGCAATAAGAAAAGTATCTCAAGACATGAGAATTTTAAAATGATTTGACACATGGGGTGTCTTAAATCAATCCTCCTCCTTGAGCTGCCATGAGAGGAAATGGACATTGCTGTACCCATATTTAGGCCTTGAAGGAGATGGAGGTGGGAAAACTCAAAAATGGGATCTCACCAAAAAGCAGATACAGGGTCTGAGTAAAAACTTCCTGTACATTTTTTTAATTCCCAAATTTGCAAAGCAAATCCTTTACAATATTTTCATCTTTATTATAACATTTTAAACTCCTTTAATAATTCCAGTATAGCATAAATCTTCATCAACTAAAAAGCTTCTGTTATCCACCCAGTATTTACAGGGCAATGGTATAAAAGAACTGAAAGTCAGTGACACCACTTAGGTCAAACCCACACATTATTATCAGCCTCTTAACTTCTAACATCCTGTTTGGCACCCCTAACAAACCAAGTACTCAGACTTTTCGGACTTTCTCTCTTCAGTGTTCTTGAGATCTTTCTCTGCAGCATATAAAATACCTGCCTGAAAAAGCTGACATGAGTCTAGTGACTGGATCTTCTGAAGGGGAAACTCCTCTTGACTTCAAAGAACATTTTAGAAGGAGCTCCGCATTGCACTCTTCCTACTCCAGTTAAATTCAGTGGGAGGGTGTTTTATTTACTACCTTCAGTGTCAGCATGCATCATATGTCATTCATCATTTCCAAATTCAACAAGAAAAAACACAGCATGCTGATATAAACTTAATAGATTGCTGTAATTTAAAATTAAATTATAATCTCTTCTACTTTATTTTTCTATTTATTTTTATAGTAATTTTGTATGTTTTACATCTTTTGAACATTAAGAAAATAAATTTTCCCTGGAATCTGCAACAAAGAAAAAAAAGTCGCATTCTTGGGACATTCTTGTAATGTACTCACTGAGAAGAAGATCAATTTAATGAGTTCTGTATTGACAAGGCCTCTGCACGTAGAAGAATACAGAAGGGCTGGAAGAATGTAGGACTGGAAACCAGGAGTTTTGTAGTCTCCTAGTGATCAATTATTTGGTCTTAGGTTATATGAAAGACAACACAATATCTAAACACCTTGGAAGGTCAGGATGAAAATACAGAAGAAGGTAAAAATGGTGGGCAAAGGAAAGAGGGGAAAAAAGATCTTTGCCCAGTGAAATTAACATATTTCTCTAGAATGATTTCATTTATTATCTTTAAATAATTCCATCCCATTAAAGAGTTAAGAAACAAAAACTCTGCAACATAAAGTCCAGGAAAACTACCTTCTTTTTTTCTCTACTTACATGCAATTTTCATCAGATCAAAAAAAAAAGGGGGGGGAGTGTAAACAATGAGGTATGGTAATTGTCATAGTAAATTAATAAATTTGCGATATTGTTGTCAGCAATTTTTTATAGTACTTCTTAAGTAGATAAATTAAATTAAAAAATGAAAACAGCCTAAACAGTTATGTGACAAGAGGCTGCAAATGTTAATTTATTCCTGAAATATATAATTACATGGAGATAAAAAGAACATGAAATACAGTATGTCTCAAACCAGTTGCTCTGACGTGTACCTAAAAGACTCAAATTAAAGAGATCTCTGTCTCCTCCCAGGTTGCATAATACCATATGCCTCATTTTTTATGCTGTAATTTGAATCAAGAATCAAACATAAGTGAGTAAGACATATATAATTGTCACATGGACGGTGGGTTTTGTTGTTATTCTTGAGTTACTTCAAAAATAAATTTGAGAGGTTTCTATCACATGTTTAAAACATGACAATCTGTTACAAAATCTAAAATAGCAAATTAAAACTGCAAACGTAAGACACTTGTGTGCATCTTGATCCAAGAGTGTCATGCAGTGAGGAGATGAGGGAATCTTTGTGCATTTTCAGTCTAGATATTTAGGCACGTAGCATATAAATCATTGCAATCAAGGCTCTGAAACAGAAGCAAGCTGTCTAAATTAGAGGACTCAAGTTTTTCCTCATTATTTTATGAATTTAGCACCTAGCATTTCTGTTTCTCTCCTGTTATAAAACTTTCCAACGGTAATATCCTGAACAACTGTTAATGATTCTGGATATTGCATTCCATATGACAGCCTAAATCTGTGACAGAAATCCTACAACATATCATAGCACACCATTAGCATTATTTAGACAGATTACACTTCCTAGAGTCACAGCTACATCCAGCAGAATAAGAGACTAGAGTCTTATTTTTACTTTATTTGTTGTAGGTATAGGCAGCCCTCACCAAACCATATGGCTCCCAATATATAATTTTACTATCCCCTTAGTACACCTAGTTAGCAGTACATAAACCCAAGTATTTAAGAAAAAGATTCTTACTATTTAGCCATGCTTAGCCACTACACCCTTGCAGAGTAGGATTCCCCAGTTTAAAGCAGCAGATGAATATTCATGCTAAAGTTGACACTCGGACCTTAATAAAGTGTTGTAAGCCATGCAATTTTAAAAAGTAGGCATGGAATTGTCTCTGGTTTAAAGCATTTAAAAATCTAGTCCTCTGTTCTTTAGTGTATAATCTTTAAAAGCTCTTAAGAATCAAATAATTTGCCTTACTGATTTCTACTTTATATGTATTATAAAGACAGAGTATAAGTGTGTGTTTGTGGGTAGCAACATCTTCCTTTAATTTAAGCAGCTAATACCTCTTCTTCTCGCCCTGCCTGCACATCTTCCAGGTCTTAACACTGGATATCAAACAAACCCAAGTCATTTTACATTTCATCTCCCTTTTCCCAATCATTCCAGTGGTGCAAGACCTAACTTGCCCCAGCTGGAATTCAATTTCTTGAACATGACTAACCACAACCGAACAGACACGGTTTTTTTGCAATGGCATCAACATTTCCCTGTTTGACTGGAAATACTTGATCTACTCTATCTGAGGACATAAATTGATTTTTTTTAACAGCTATATTGTCAACTCACAGTCATCCTATGACTTGTATTCCAAAGTTCTTCTTCAATCTCTTGTAACAATAAAGTCAAAGTTTCTAGTTTGGGTTATAGATCTCAAAGCACCTAATCATTCTGTATCCCTGCATTTCATCCCAGTCTTTTACACTTCTTTAGCCATCCAACTTTTCCCTGTTGTGTCCTTATCATATTCCTAGCGCATCCAAATTCCATTCTAGACTACATGGAAATATAACATTAAGTCTGTAGGATAAGACTGGTATCAGCTACTCTCAGACCATCTCTTCTCCAGCAAGAAAATTCCTGCTAAACCAGAGGACACCAGCAGCAGATGAACACCTTCCCCGCTGCTCAGCCTAAGCATTTCACAGCACAGACCACAAAGTACATCACACACTCCAGTCAAATCCTGTGAGTCACCATCAGGAACGACCTTGGTCACTGCAGAAATCTCCCTGATACTGCAGCATCTATGGCCACCTCCTTTCTCAGTAGATGTCAGCACATTATACAGTTCTGCTATAAATCCATGTCTTTTACAAATTCTCATGTGACTACAGCTCTTCAGTAAAAGAAAGACTACAGCTATTCAGTAAAAACAAATCAGACCTTTAATATTAAATTAATCAGACCTATTGATAAAAACCATATAGATAGTAAAGCTAAGAAAATGAAGCTGAACTGCATTCCTTGTATGAAGCATTACGGAAGCATTCTGAAGCAAACGGTTAAGAAATTAAGAATATGGAGGAAGAAGAACACACTGCAACAGGAATGTGGTGTCTCACGGACTGGTCAGGTGTTCAGTAATTTTTTGATGCAATACAGGCTAGTCTAAGTAAGACTGAAATAAGTATTCGTAACTTCTACAAATAGGTAGTAGAAAAATCTATTTACTATCTATTTCGCCACCTAGCCCATTTACCTGTTCTCTTACTTTTCATCTCTCTTTTTCAATAACTTTACCACTCAAGCAACTCTATCTTTAAAAGTCAAATATTGTTCTAAAAATACCACAAAAAAGTTGGCTAAATGAAACAGAAAAAATAAGGGAAAATAAAGACTAAGACATTCCACTACTCACTTTAGAACCTCCTTTACTTCACCTCCAATAGAGCTTCAAGTGGTTAAACCTGGACAGGACTGCAAATTAGTCAGCACAATATATAACCAAATTTTTATATATTTGGGGTTTTTAGACAAAATAGAATGATTTTCTTTTTACAAGAGCCCTGGCAACAACATTTACGTTTTACTTGGTGGTTAAAGAAAAATCGTGAGGCACTCCTGAAAGTACTTCAGCAAGTAAATAATTTCTTTATTTTCATCAGCTATGAAAACATTATTTCTGGGAAACTGTTCTTGCACCTAAACCCCCTTCCCTATTTTATTTCTTAGTGTACCCACATAAATGTCATTACAGTGGAGCTGCCATAACTATCTTGCATACACTGGTCATAAAAAAAAAAGACCAACAAACCTTTTTACAACCATTACTTGAGCTAGTATAGTTTCTAGATCACATAACAAGAAACACTTTTTTCTTGAACAGGATTGGTATGGAATGCACTCCTACATAAGGAAAACCTTTGTGGGTTGCTTAAGAACCCACGTGAGAAAAATGGAAATTTGAACAGATTCATGTAAAATCACAGCGAGGTAACGCAGAAGCAAATGCTAAAAAATGAACAGTGACCAACTCTGGATTTAATTAGTGCACCGTGCAGCTCACACCCACATTGATGTGCACAGGGAGGATGTTTGCTGTTGATACTCATGTTTGCTGTTTACTGATGAAGACATCTTTCTGTATCCTTGGAAGAAGAAATATGGTGATGAAAATAAAAGAAGAGCACTGCAAAAATTAAATAAAATGATCCATTACAATAAAGAAAAACTTCTTTTAAGATCTGAGATGTTAATGGTTGTTTTTGACTGCAAACCTACTCTGTTGCAAAAGCTTTTCCAAATGCTTCATCTGATAGGGGGAGAGAGACTGACACAATCAAGTGCCATATCAAGGTATTTTGAAGGAAACTTTTAAAAAATATTCAGATCTTTTGAAAGATGCACCAAAATGCAGCAAGGGCACACAAACCAAATTATAGTGCTTTGCTTCAGGCCTAATACATAAAAGTCTGTTCATTCTATTTTATTTTCTTTATCTTAAAAAAAAAAAAAGAAGTTGCTTTTTTTCCCCCAAATTTAATGCCGGATAGACACTGTACCCATGGAAACACGATAGCTGGAAGCTGTATGGACCTTACCTATACAAAGCTCTATGCTTGCAACAGTGTTGCTTTGTGTGTTGCTTCCTTATATACGTTTTGAGATATGAGGTTCAGACCATCTGAAGCAAAATTAAAATGCTGCTAGTTTTCACACCACTCAGAACATTTTTCGTCATCTCTCTACCTCTGAAGTCACACTGCTACCTAGTAATTAAATTTCACTTCCAAATAGTGGAGGAAAATGGATGATCCCACTGCCTATCTGAAAACAGAAGAAAGATGCAACAAAAAAAGCTTGTAAAGAAAGAAAACTAAAAAATATATTTAAATCTATTTTTAACTCTTTTGTTCTAGGCTTGGCTTATGTTTTTAAAGGATTGAAGCACTGACTGATTACTGGAGCTGGCGCTGGAATGAATGACTGTTCAGAGAGGATATGTTGGTAACTTTCCTTCACGTCTTCCCCTACAAAGCCATGATTAGGACAGTCATGGCCTACGGTGTTGATCTGGCAACCTGCCCAGGCGCCTCATCTAACCTGCACTCCCTGCAGACACTGTCCCCACCTGGGCACAGCTCAAACACCTCTCTGACCCCTCCGGGACACCCCCGGCTCTGTCCCCGCACCCCTAGGGCTGCAGCGACTCTTCCCTCGACAGCAAACGCGCCCTTCGCACCCGGTGTGAGCAACACAAGCTGCGTGCAGCAAGGGCAGTGGCCTCGCCCAAATGCGTGTCCCCCTGCCATTTTACGATTTTCACAAGGTGAATGATCACGCGTGGCGAGGACCACTGCTGGCTGGGTTTGCCACCGCCTCACCGCTGCCCCAGCGCCACCCACCTGTGTTGGCACTGCCTGGAACACGGTGTAACATCGGCCGTGTGCTGAAACACTGACCAGGCACAGCCCAGCGGTGCGGGGCGGTGGGCAAGGGCCTCCCCCCTCCCCCGCTGCTCCGGCCAGTACGGGAGAGAGCAGAGAGGAGAGGAGAAAGGGCGAAGGGACAGAGCCGTCCGCTGCCGGCGGGAGCGGCACCACGGGCAGGAGCAGCAGCGGCGCGGAGGACCCGCCTGCGGGGCGATGGGGAGCGGCGAGGGGGCGGTGAGAGGGGGCGGTGAGGGGCGGTGACGCCCCGTACTCCCCCTTGGTNCGGCTGCGGCGGCCGCCGCCTCACGCCCGCCGGCCCCGGGGCTCGCCTCGTGCTTCTCCTCGTCCGCTGCCCCTCCTGGCCTCCTGCCCCCCTCGCCTTCTGCAACCTCTCGTCTTCTGACCCCCCTCTCCTTCTGCCGCCCTCGCCTTCCCGGCCAGGGAGCCTTGGCAGTGGGTGGCCGCGTTCGCTGCGGGCTCAGCCGGCGCCGCAGCAGCTGCAATCGCGGGAGGGACCGTGCTTGCGGGAGGGACCGCTGAGGAGAGCCAAGAAGGGCAGAGCATGGGGACAGCCAGCCGTCCTGCCACACATCCCATCTGGTGCCCCCGCGGGACACGGGCCCAGC
>VZTZ01024870.1:34044-141617 GCA_013400955.1 Drymodes brunneopygia | reverse complement strand
GGTGCCCCCGCGGGACACGGGCCCAGCCTGACCTCCAGGGCTTTAGGCAGTGTGAGGAAAGAGAGGAGCAAGGGGAAGGGACAGGGCTGCTTCCAGACCAAGCCGACGTGTCCTGTTCGGCATCCCGCGGCTGTGCGAACGATGCGAAATAAACCAGGTCGTGCTCACTCGGGTGTCCGGGTGACACGAGGCTTCGTGCACACACTGGCATTTTTGCTTTCCATTTGGGTAGCAGAAACTTAGAGCGTAGCAAATGGAATCCTGTCCAGGTGTTAACAACTCTCTCCGCAGCAGCAAGTTATATTTTGTGTGCTCCTTTACATTCATTGTGTGAGCCACCTTTCCAAACTCCTCTCAAGCAAAAATTGTTTCTGAATCATTGATTTTCCGGGGTATCAGGGATATTTTGTAACATTTTTTAACCTTTCCGTCGATCATTTTCTGCAAAAGATTATCAGGTTTACCACCAAGTCTCTGTTTCAGTTGTTCACAGATAGACACGATACTCTGAAAGACCCATCTTTCTTTTGCAGTTTTGCATTCCATCCTTGTTCTGTGCATCTACAAATTATGTTTCCATAGCAATTTTAAACCAAAACTGGATGCTGATTGATTGTCTGGGAAGCTTCTGTTTTTCAAGCATAACCATGGCTTTTCAGAAATAAGGTATTTAAAATGCAATGTAAACATTAATATTGCTGGTGGTCATCTCTGCAATTTCAAATCTGAAAAGTGCCAGGAGTTTTTTTTTACTGATTACCATCTGATGCAGTTTGTACCTTTTCTGCCTTTTTCCAGTAAAATACTCGTGAATTCAGCATTCTTACAGTTTCACAGTTCAAAATTCCACTAAGTTTCCATTAAATGCTGACTCTGGGTACTTGCTTTAGTCTTGTTACCTGTAAAGTTAAAATATAGATTAGCTGGCAAAAAAAATCATGCCTTTCTTTTTTGTCTCCCAGTGCAAGAAAGTTTACCAATGATGTGGTCTATATGAAGGGAAAGCCACTTTATTAAGATGAATAATTTTGTTTTCACTTTTCTGTACTTCTCATAGCCAGCTGGAAAAAGGATAAAAACTGCAATCACAAGAAAATTAGAGTATGTCTGTGAATAAAGTGTACCTCTCCTATCTACCTTGCCTGGTCTCGAGTTACTCCAGTTCCAAAGCCAAATTTCATATGGCCTTTAATCATCTTTCTTAGAAACATCTCTGAAGGTAGCTGCATTGTAATGATCTGCAGGTAGCTTATGTATCAAACTGCTATTTCCTCCACGTTAAATCCCTTCTAATGGTATTGTTTTTATGTCTGTTACTGTTTTGTTTTTGCAGGGCTTAAAGCCTCAGTGGACTCTTCCAGCCTACATCCAGTATGAATATTCACTGTCACGAACCTGCTTCAAGACTCAGAGTGCCACCACATACTCTGAAAAGGAACATCTTTATCTGAAATCCTGGTGCTGTTGGTCAGAGAAGGAAAATATAACAGATACATTCTAAATTAATCCCAAATTGAATTCTCATGCAACAATTTCTCATAGTTTCTTTTCTGTTCTACCTCTCATTCTCCCTGCAATCAGAATTTGTTTTTCACCCTTGCCAATTTTGCACTGGATTTTTCAACTGCTTCTTCTAAATGCAAGGAGTTGTTTCAAAAACAAGAGGTGTACAAACAGGACACATTCATCTGAAACTTGCATGTTTCTTGGGAGAAGGGTGTGATAATTTTTCTATTGAAAAAGGCCCTGTGTGTTAAAACCTTTAGAGCTGAAATGAATTGTTATTGCTAAACATGAGTCACATTGGACAGGACAGAGTAAAAGAAGCTCCAAGAGGATTGTGGTTTAGGCATATGCAATCTTGATACTCTGCTTGCAGAGGCTACAAAACTTACTCCACCCCACTTCATGAGTTAACATGAAGACAGATACCCTTGTTCTGTGATAGTACCAGTATATTTACTGATTGAAAGGTTTGCAGGGTCATGTAAAGAATAATAGACACTTCGGGCAGATCTTTCTATAACAGCACGTGGGCCTCTCGTGGTCTGGACTTTTATGTGCCCTGTGCTGTTCCTTATTTTGATTCTGCATATCTTTTGTTCAACAACAGCATTTTGGAACAACTTCAGTTTACTAGAACACATGGAAGGGCTCATATGTGTTTAGTGCTATATCAGGATAGTGAGTAGAAATTGCGCATGACTGGCTTTTGGCTTTCCATCTGTCTCTTAAAACTGTTTATCATTCTGATACTCCTCTGAATTTATCATTGTCATTGGCTCACAGTGTGTTCTGGTCAAAGGCTTTAAAACGTTTATTAAAAGGAATGCTTTTCACTAAAATAAATAATCTCTTGTAGAAGTCATGCCACCAAGCCAACCAGATGGGGAGAACAGGCATATTTATGTAATGTGCAGAGTAACTCCAAACACTATCAAAAGAAAAGAGATGTTTCCGTACTCCTTATTGTTCCCATGCAGTTACACAGGTAGTTGGCAATCAGATCATTAGGAGTGGAAACATAAAGCTGTTGGATTTCCTGCAGTGTGACACAAAATCTTGGCAAGAAAGGCATGGTAAAAATAGGTTGATCATTTATAAGCATCTAAAAGAAAATAAGAAAGTTGTTTAAAGAGTGATTTGATGACAGCAAGAAGGACAGAATCAGAAGCAAGGGAGCTATTCATACTGATGATAATCATAAGTGCCAAACTGGCAAGCAGCCAAAGTGCCTACTAGGCAGGGATCAAAGACACATATGGTGAGTCTCAAACAACAAATAAGCCATAGAATTCTGGCAAGCATTGCAGCAATAATATGCTCCAGCCCTGACAAAGATGAGGGCTAAAAAAAAAACAATAGGGCTACCAATACTGGATCATACCTCAGAGAAAGCAAAGCTTTCATCATTTCAGTTTTATTGGAGAAAAATGTAGATAACTTCTCACATATGGTAGTCTGGTTGATCTAAAATTGATGGGAAGTGTAACACAATGTTAAAAATATCCTTTACAGTTGTGGCAGTAAATCAGTATTCCATTAGCTGCAGCATCATTCAGAGACAGCATTCTTCAGAGAGTTAGTAATAGATTTACTTTGCCAAAGTTAAACTATATCCCAGGTGATAGACACCTGGCATTTGAAACAGACACAATCAAGAAGAAAGTCTTCTTGCCAATGTCTTGCCAGATGTTAGAGCCTGTTCTTTTCTATTCTTTCACTAATTTGGTCAGATGGCAGAGTTTTTACTAGATCACAGTGTAAAACAAACACAAAAAGGGAAACATTTTAACTTTATTCTGATGCTACTATGCAACATGAGATAGGAAAAGAAGGAAATTCTGTAAGCTTAGACGTAGTTTCATAGTTATACACCCATACCCAGAGTCATTAAAAAGGGGGTGTGTCATAAGCTATGTTATTTCACATTTGTAAAGGGTGCTGACTTTTACACTGGTAAGAATGGTACTCGGCAGCCCTTTGGGTCTTTGGGTGGTCTCCAAAGTACCAGCCCTACATAGCTACGTAAAACTGTTATGAGGCATATCAAGGACAGCTGAGAATTGTAGCAGAAAGTGTTTATTTATGGATAACATTTTCCATTTGAGATATTTCCATAACTGACAGAAATGCTGCTGAACCAAATGTGTCCCTTGTCTGACTCTATCACTTAGACTGTAATTTCTTTGTCTCAATGACCTGACCTACCACTCAACAGTATCAGGAGAAACTATGAGCCAATTCCTGAATGGATTTTCAAGGTGCTATTATAATATTTAAGAAAATATTTCCTTTTCAAAGCAAGTGTTTTGCCTACTGTTACACAGACTTTGTTTCCATCTCTTTTTCACATCAATGCACTTAGTATCTCCATCTCCACCCAGTCTTCTCTGCCAATAAATACTGATGGGATTTCTTGTAGGGATTATAAGGTGCAATATGCAGTAACCTCTGATTTCCTCCTCTCTTTATGTTATTAAGAGACAACAAAATAGTACTGATTGTCAATTAAGCCAGTTTTCTTGTTTTTTTAAAAGGAGTGACCCTTTTACATCATGTAGAATAAAGAGAAACTATAAATTACTCTTTGGAAATGTTTATTGGATAGAGAAATCGTGAGACAGCTTTTATGCTAAACCCATTGCTTCTCAAATGGAGAGCATTTATCAGAGTTTAGTCAAAACAGGACAAAATAACCACCTGAAAATTGTACCTGCACTGCATTCTGGGAATAGTGCTTTCCAAACAGGAAAAAAGAGTTAAAGACCTGAACCTTTTCTGTTCTCTTAGGGAACAATTCACATATTTTAGTATCAAATGAACCATCTTCTAGAAAGTGTACACAATTTTTCTCTTTCAAACTTGTTCAGCAAGTGAAAATTAATTAGGCATTATCCAATAAAGCACAAATATATGTAGATGATATGAATCCAAAATCTAAATTTACTTGCTCTTTATTTATTTTACTCTTCTAATTACTAAGTTATTGTGCAAAACATATTTTGTGGGCATACCAGGAATAAGTGTTTGAGGGTTTTTTGAGGCATTTGCCATATAATTGTACTTTTAAAATTACTTTCAGTATGTCCCAAATTCCTATGCCTCTGTCATTAAATTGTTCCAGAGCAATAGCAAGAGTTTAAGTTCTAGTGTAGTGTACAGTCTGACACTAGAATTTTTCTATTTCTTCTGTCACCAATATTACTGAACTTAGGACAAAAAAAAAAACCCAGAAGTTTTCTTGTGTAGTATAAACTTGCCTAATTTGGCAACCAAACAGTAAAAAAGGCAGAGTTATTCCTGAAGAGACAAAGCAAAGTTTGTGTTTGCCCATAAAGGATGTGCTTGCCAGGGTAGTTTGCTCATGTTTAACATGGCAGTTTCATGTTTTTCAATTTATTTCATATCATTTTGCCTAAACAATGTGCAATTAAAATGTGTATCCACAGTAACTGAAAGCAGTTTTTAAATTACCAACACAGCAAAAACTTTTGGTAAAAATACCACTAAATAATGAAAAATAAATTGAAATAATGTGTAATGTAGGATAAAAACAAGTATCACATGTGCCATAAGGCAAAGTAATCTGAGATCATCAAGTAGATGTGTGCATCTTTTTTTTCTCCATTCCTGTTTGTTTTTAACTTCAGAGTCAGATTGAAGTTTTCAGCTGAGTCCTATGATCTAAAATCCTCTTTAGTAGTATGCATAAGTAGGACAAAGAATTGTGTTTTTTGGCTTCAATAGTAAAGACTGAACCAGAAAAATGAATGCTGTAACTCTAGAGGAAAGGCTGACATAGGAATTACTGGAATGGTATTGACATTCAGAGATTCCCTTTTCAGCAGAATGGTAGCAACAACACAATAAAGTAAAAAAAAAACTTGGAAAAAGTCAGGTTTTTTACGTCTTTTTTTGCTATTTTCATCACTAATATAAGATTTAGTCACATAAAAATTGATGTCCACTACTTCATGTTGCATTTGCAACAAAAAGCACATTCTTGAATCCGCAACATTTCTAACAAAAATTTATCTGTAAACTTCATCTGGGCAGAAAAAACCTAAAATACCTTTAAATTAAAATGCTAATGTCATATTGTGAAGCAGAATACATCTTACTTTTGTTATGTTTAGGACTCACGGTGTTGCTTAAGCAATATTCTGTGAAACAGAACGGTGTTCTTTTTCATAACAAGAATGCCATTTGCAGTATCAACCATCAGTATCAGCCTTAATTATTTCTTTCCCCAATTTAAAACACAGTTCACCTTCAAAGCAGATGTTTGTATAGCAGGATGAGAAGGGATTTGTTTTACATACTACATCTGGAAATTTTAAGGTCTGTGTGTCAGCTCATAGAATTATCAGAGAATCATAGAATTCCTTAGGTTTGGAAAGACTTCTAGAATCATTGTGTTCAGTCATTAAACCAGCACTGCCAAGTCTATCTCTAAAACTTGTCCCTAAGCATCACAGTTAAGTGACAACACAAGAATTAGAATTTTCTTGGGAAAATCCATAATTTTCTCATCTTTCTGATTGCAAATAATGGCTTTTAAGAGTGTTAGTGTGGTCCTAGTACAACAGGGTGCTAGTTTTGGCTGGGATGGGGTTAATTGTTTTTGTCACAGCTTGTTTGGTGCTGTGTTTTGGATTTGTGATGTAAACAGTGTTGATAAGACACTCATGTTTTATTATTTTATTGCTGATCATTGTCAAGACCTTCTCTGTTTCTCACTATGTCCTCCCAGTGGTAGACTGGGGGAGGGTAAGAAGTTGGGACGCAGCTGGGACAGCTGACCCCAAAATGATCAACATACTGATAAAAGCTGAGGAAGGAGGAAACAGGGTGACATTCAGGGTTATGGCATTTGTCTTCCCAAGTAACAGTTGTATGAGATGGAGCCTTGCTTTGCTGCAAATGGCAGAACACCTGCCTGCCAATGGGAAGTGCTGAGTCGGTTCCTTATTTTGCCTTACAGCTTGGCTTTCCCTGTTAAACTGTCTTTATCTCAATCCATGAGTTTTCTCACTTCTGTGCTTTTGTTTGTCTCCGCCATCCCACTGTGGGGGAGTCAGTGAGTGGCTGTGTGGGACTGAACTGCATACCAGGGTTAACTCCCAACAAACAGATCCAATCTGCATGAGACTGCAGAGGATAGAAATAGACATGGACAGCATTAGTCAAACCTACCTGAGGCACTTAAATTAGTCATTGTAGCATTTATAAGCCTTTAGAGAGATTTAGGCTGCCTAAGCTGCATTTTTTCTGGAGTAAGTGGCAGGAACTAGGTATCCACAACACCCTCGGAGAAGTGTTTGCTCTGGTTTAGCTACAGACTTGCTTTTCTAGTGGGATAAAGGAAAATTTGGTGTTTTCTAGGCAGGGCAACATGTACACATATTGAGCAGGTACGCACTGAATTTTGGGCAGTAGAAAACATCAAGCACAGAGGAATATCTACTAGGTTCCTGGCTGAGTTTGAGAAGCCATCAGAGTATTTCACCTACACTTCCCATTTCCTAGGAGAGAATCCTAAACATCAAACCGAATGTTAACTCTGCATCACTGTATATCCAGGCATATGAGAATAAGGATTCAAAAACAATGCTTAGAATATTTCATTTAGTTCTATAGTAATACATTAATGTTACAGTTCTGACTTTTCTTTGACCTTTATGTATTGTGGGTTTCTAGTGCAGAAAGATTCTTTAAGATCTGTAGTTTCCATGAGGTCAACAGGTAAACAGACTTTTGGACTTAAAACTACTGTGTTTGGGTTTTTGGTTTTCTTGAGGGGGTTTTTTGTTTGTTTTTGTTTTGTTTTGTTTTTTGTTTTGGGGAGAGGTTTTTGTTTGTTTGGGTTATGGGGTTTTTTAATTAAAACTTTTTCTTCCTTTTCTGCTCATACAGAACTTCAATTAAAAATTTTGGGGTGTTTTTACACAGTGCTAAGGAACATCATTTGACACAATACCTCAGTTATTATAAATCAGATTTGTTATTCTGAGTTCAAGGAGAGCGCTAACAGAGGTTGGAGGCAGTATGAGCTTTTGTAGTTCTCTTTTAGTGGATCTTTTGAGGAGCATGAGCAAAGGGGAATAGGTCACCATGGGATGCCAGAAGACCCAGCACACCCAGGAGAGACAGCATTGCAACCACAGAGGCATAGGACTCCTCCAGTGCTTGGCAGCCAGGAAAGGGAGCTTTAACTTTCTTTCACAATTGGTCCCAGAGAGACTTTGGCTCTTCAGCCTCATTAACATCCATTTCCTGCTCCTTCCCATAGTGTTGTCACCACATATGTTCATGAGACAATGACCTTGTGTTCCCATTGTAAACACAGTGGTGTTTACCCATGGTACATCTGGGCCTGATGTAGTGACCACTCTATTTAAGTTGCCAAAACTTTTCTGTTACAAAACTATGTCCAATTGTTTCTAAAAGGACAGAGATCTCCATGTCTTGTAGCAAGAATTTGGAGATTAGCAGCGGTATAGCCTGGAGTCAGGAATGTCCTCTGCTGTCTCAGTGAATATCAGTTTAATTTCTAAAATGTTGAGAAATGTGATTTTCTAGCTATGTTTTACTCCTTTATGTTTGCCAGAGACTAACAGCTAAGCAGTTTAATATTCCAGTTGCTCTGAGCAGATTTTGCTCTTGCATGTTACTCCAGCATGGGAAACAATATTGAACCTACATCTGGAGCCCACATAATTCAATTTCTGCCACTGCTCCACAGCAAACACTCTCAAAGAGTAAAACTTAGTGAGACACTAAAGAAGAGTTCTGGAATGAAAATAAAATTCCGTGCTTTTGGGCTTCAGACAATCTCTTAAGTATTAGGGTTTAGTATGAGACCTCCTTAACAGAGAAATAATCCAACATCTGCCTACTGTAGGGGGATTTTGCACCTTTATGTAAAACATCTGGTGCTGGCTACTATCATGGACAGGATACTGTGCTTCAGAGATTACACTTTTGATGCATATGTTTTTTATAGTATGGATAGAAAGTTCATAGAATGTTAATTCAGAAAATGCGAGTTCTAAAGGAATTTGGTTGTACCTGTGGACTATTTTATTTCTACTAAAACAACGATTTCCAGCAAGAGATCATTCAGGTAATGTGTATAAGATGCTAATGATGAACATATGAAAATTTAACCACACTTGCATGCTTGCCTTGAGATTGACTCTATCCAGACATAAAATAAAACATGTTTCCTATACCAGTTTATCAAAAGAGAACAGAAATATGGTTAGGGGAAGGTAGTCAGAAAAAATATCAACTTTTAAGAGCCTATTATTGACAAAAGAATATAAAATATGGCCAGTCCTATTCCTTTTAGACAGAAGCTGCTAAGAAAATATGGTGGGCAGGGTACAGAATCTCTTGCTGTTTTCTGTTTATCTGTTTTAGGAGTTAGCATGTAAATTGTGAAGAAGTGGGTGCATTGTTAAAAACATTTTAAGAAAACCAAGAAATAATTTTTGTTTGTCATAGTTAGATATCTGAACAAATCATTGCTATGGCATTTGAATATGGCCTGTTAAGGGTGGTAATTGTTGCATTATATTCAAACTGTGGTTTATCTGGAATGTACGGTCCTGAATTTTTGTGCAGCTGGTATTATATACAGACATAGAATAAAAGAATTCATTAAAGAATTAAAGAAATATAACATTTTTATTGTCAGTGGGCCTTACCCATCATTATGAACAACACCAGTGATTTGGGCTTTCCAAAGTACGAATCAAAGTGAGAGTGAATGAAGTCCACAATCAATGAGATGCACATTCAGGATTAACTGGCATAAAATAGTGGCCTATGATTCTACATATTCCAACAAAAAATGGAGACTTGGCAAAGAAGGTGTTTGAAAGAAATCTTTATGAAAAAAAATAATATACCTTGCTTAAATAGATTGTGTCACTAGTCTGAAAGAAAAAGTGGAGGGAGATATAATTGAAAACTCATTTCCTAGGAATAATATCTGTAAACAGTGATTCCGTTTTTAAAAACAAACTGCAAATTGTATCCCCATACCATTAAGAAAACAAGTGATTCCTTTGATTCCTAATACATGATCATGACATACCAGAAAATTATGACTTTTTAACCAAGGTTAAAATTGAATGTGTCACTTTTTTCCCTTAAAACTTAAAAATTTAGATGCATCTCATGTCAGGCAGAACACTTCAAACTCATTGCAATATTCTTATTACAATCCATATTCAGGCACTTCTTAACTTGTAGGGATTATTTTCTTTACATAAGGTATCTTGGAAGCTAAGAGCTCAGCAGAATTCTCAGAAGGGCTACTGTCTGTATGCATGAAAAGATAGCTACAAAAGAAAGTTTACAAATGTGATATTTACCCAGTTGAGACTAGGTGGAATTAGAGAGTTCTGCTTAGAAGCATATTTAAATTACTGTCTGATTTCCTACAGTAACCAATGGATGGATTCCTTATTCTGAGACAGGTCACTTCCTAGCTAGACTTACAGCTGGTGTTAATTGTATCTTAATATGGACGGAAAAGGTATCTTAATTTATATATCTGATGTAAACAAAAGACATCATGTGCACCAATGTGCAATGTTATGATTTCAATACGGATACTAATCAGGTCATAATTTTAAAGACTTAATTGCTCCCTTTTATGGTGCCATAGGGTAGCTCTTCCATCTGTAGCACTACAAAACATAAGACTATATACAGTGGCTGAATAGGCAGTGACCATGATAACATGAACAGCACATGCTCAGTTGTGATTTCACCTAGCCACACAGTGATGGATGATGCCAGAAGACAATAAAGTTGATGGATATGTGGCTGTGATAAAATCAACCTTCTCCTAAAAGGCTGCCTAGCAGTAAAGGATATCCAGGCAACAAGGGACACCCGACTTCATA
Organism: Drymodes brunneopygia; assembly: GCA_013400955.1. Lineage (NCBI taxonomy): Eukaryota > Metazoa > Chordata > Aves > Passeriformes > Petroicidae > Drymodes > Drymodes brunneopygia. The sequence continues at coordinate 131,193 of VZTZ01024870.1, read as the reverse complement.
CAAGATAAGAATCAAGACTTTGATAGTGATTCATTTTTTACGGGGGGGAGGGCTGGGGGATAAGGAAGCAGAGCATCCTTTTCTTGGTGTCACTCAGTACTCTGCAGAAGGAAAAGAGCTCGCTAGCTGCAGGTCATTGGGCTGGTTCTTATTTTAGCCATTACTGGTACACTGATCTGTACAGAGATGTCTCAAAGTCTGTTGTCCTGCCCTGTGCTGCCGAAATATAAGTGCAATGCAGAAGGAGTTATCTTGTTTTGCAGCAGGTTTCTTCATAGAAGCATTTTGTTAATGGAATAAGAAGTTTAATGTTATTTAAAAAAAAAAAAGAAATCTGCTTTGTCTAGTCTTACCAGATTAACTGGTAAAACAAACACAAAACTTGGATCCTCTGGAATATGATCCTGTAGATTTCCACGTGTTGCTGTTAATTTAATGCTTTGTATGTACTTTTACAGCTGGATTCATGAGCTGAAGCTGTTAAATTTAATTTCTAGCAAGCTAAATAGCTTATGGTTTAGTTTTATTATTATTCATAATTCTGAACCTTAAGCAATAAGACATTGCCTGTAGGGATGTTTTAAACCAACACATGACTAATCTGCCCCATGAGAGCATGAGCAAAGGAGTGGCAATATATCCACAGCTGATCCCCAGTGACTTTTTCTCATTATTCCTGCAGTCAAAATAGTATCATTTTAAAATTAGTGTAATAATAGAGAATAAAGCTTGGTGACTAACCTGATGAACTCTTTCACCTGGTGTGAAAGTAGATAAAGGACATTTCCCACTGAGACGTAAACTTTTTAGACCCTGATCTGCAAGTCACAGAGTGTGGAAACCAGTCTGAGGTAGGCCTTGCTCTCCAACTGGAATTTATTTCAAATAATTTTGGAATTCTACAGACTCATACAGGTTTGGATACTATATTAATCTTAGAGATAAAGTATATTTTCTCAAATGAAGAACCAGTCTTTTATTAAAGCAACCATTCTCTTTTATATTTAAAGTCTACTTAGGTATTTCTCTGCAAAATACCAGCTATGCATGTTTTTTTCATGACAAATGACAGGCAAACTGCAGTTGTGTTGTTCAATGTAGAGTTATGCTCTAAATTACAACTGCTTTCAATCTAACTCATTTTATTTAGGGGAAAGCCTCCACATGGATGAAACGTCCCTTGTGTCAGATGAATACTTCAGAGACTTGCCACCCAAATTTGACAGCTCAGCAAAATTGGCAGGCTTTGCTCCAGAGAGGTTCAGGCCTGTGACAATCCTGGTGTGGCCGATCAGAAGCAAAGTGGAACAGGAAAGCAATACTAGGAATGTTTGCTCAGCATATCTGCAGTATATTTGTTTTTACCAAGGTGCAGCTGGTTGTGCAGCATTGTAAACTGGCCTCACTGTAAAGCAAAGTGACAAACCTGGAAACAGCAAGCCACCAAAACATGAACAGTATAAAATTGATGCCTAGTCTGAAAAGTGTATGTTTAATGTTAACATAATGAAACACAACTTTATGACTGCTGCTTAAGGACTCTTATTTTGTTAGGCGCTGAGCACTCTTTACTTAGGGCATGTAATATATTATAATGAGGAGTTGTGCAAAGCAAAAAGATAGACATTGCAATATGTCGTCAGGTTTAATTAACCAAAATAACAATGCTTGAGTGCATATATCCTATATACCAACTTTATATGAAAGCTATTGAAACTTAAAAGCTTCCAGTCCGTAAGTCCCTCAACACCTCCAGTGTCTGAGCAGATTCAGTGTTATTATTTTGTTCTCTTTTACAAGGCTGTGACACTAGAAAAGCATTAGCTACTGTGTTTAATGTAAAATTTAGAAATCTAAATAAATGTAGCAGTTTGTACATAGGAAGGATACCTTTTGATCCCAATGGGATTTTATAAGCATGTAAGTTAGAAGATAATACATAATGAATATCAATAATGTATGTTAAGTTTAAAGCAATATTTCCTTCTCAATGTGTGTGAAAATGTACTAGATTAGGATTTCCAATAATATATTTTCTTGGGAGAAAATTTGCACACATAAGTGCATGCACCACACATATGAGGGAGATGTTATTAATATTGAGACATGAGCTTGCACATCATTCACATATATTTCTACCAACATTTACATATTGATGTATCTACATTTACTATATCTAAATCACACACTGGGTACTTGTTTACCCATGAAAGCTGCACCAGGCACAACCACTGAACCATTCTTTGTAAATACTTGCAAGGACCAGTTTCCTTTAAGGCTTCTTCACAATTAGGTTGGCAGTGACTCAGGTTCATAAAGATGGATGCCTGATATGTTTAAGCACTGTATTTAACAAGACATTTGTGTGAGGCTAACAGACAAAATTAGAGAGTCTACATGCTTTGAATGGGATTGGCAGACTTATGGGACTGACCTGGGCCTTTTTAGAATGTCTGTGCATCTGCCTTAGTTGTCTAACAAGTGGTGTAAGGCTAGCAAAAAGATAAGCAGTTCCAGGTCTTCTGAATTTTAAACTGTCTCACACTCTTTCACAACTTCTGTTTTTATTTTTTAATGAACAAAACAGAAAGAATCCATATATATCACTCTATCTTATTCAGCTATGTATTTTGTATAATGAAGCAAGGTCAAACAGCTTTTCTGTTTGATCAATCCTTTTGATTTCGTGTCTCCCATGTGGCAATGGGGAGTGTCAAAATATGTAATATAATCTTATAAAGATTTGTTCTTCTCATTCTGAGAATTATCCCCAGTGTTTTTGTTCAGCCAGAATTAACAATTTGTTCTTTTGCAATTATATATTTTGGGCCTGACAACTTCCATATTGCCACAGTGAGAACTGATTTTGTTGGGTGCCAGCAGTGTCAAAAACCCCCAAAAACTTAATTTTCCAAGTTAAAAAAGATAATCCATAAGAATATTAAACCTATACTTTTATAATTTTCCTCTATTCATATTTTGAAGGGGTGTTTTATTTTTATTGTTATTTTCACAACAAAGTAAATCTAAAATACTGAATTTATCTGTAACTCCAAAAGCCCAAATTTGAATTACAGCATATCAGCAGGCAGTTCAGAAAACTGCTCTCTTTAAACATTTTAGAATGGCTGGAAATATCATCTGCCAAAAGCGCATGGAACACCTCTTAAACAGATACAGATCAGTGTGCTACAAAGGACACTGAATTCAAGTGCCCTTTAAAACAGCTATCCACCCTTAAATACAACCTGAAATGAAAGCCAAAAGACATTCATGAGACTGAAACACCTCAACTTGGACTTCCTCAAACTGTGTGCTGAAGGAAAAGGCTGCACTGTAAAAAGTCGTGAGCAGAGCGTCCATTGACCTTTGCTCTGCCTTCTTAACTGTGAAGACTGCAGTGCTTCAGGACTGTAGATAACTATAGCCATGCTTCAAGAAGAGATATTCCAGATTCAGGATACCTGCTAATGTGCATGTAAGTACCAGAGAGTGGAAAAAATCAGATCCTCAACAGTAACATATTTCTACTGGGTAATTAAGCAAAATAAAGTGGTTTAGGAATATAATTTCTTCTAGAAAACAGAATTTTTAATTCATTTTTTTCAAACTCCATACTAGTTCCTTCTTTTCAGTGCATATTCTGTGTTGGTTTCACTGAAATTTTACAGGTGACTGAAAGATGGAAAACCACCCTCATTTTTGTAGTCCAGGTTCTCTTCTGTAGGATGAAGGCACAATCTTTAAAGCAGTCTTGTTTTTCCAGATCTCATATTGGAAGGAAAAGGAGTGGCATGCTTCATTTCTAATCCCTTCTCCTTTTCCATTCTTCCTTCTTTGCCCTTTTCCAGTCACCAGCTGCAAGAAATTTCTGTATGGCCTACCCAAGCTTATACCCTGTGGAATTATTGTATTTCCTACTGAGTTTCACCAGCAACAGCAGAAGCAAATCTCTTACAATGATCTCAAGGAAACTACCTTAGTTATGTCTTGAACTTAAGACATAACTAAAGATTTACAGAAAATCCAGAAAAAAGTATCAAATTCTACTCCCTCCTAGCTTTATTGTTGATCTTACCAGGTGCAAGATAAACTTGTGTTGTGTATGTGAAAGACTTTTACAACTTCAAGTTTACCAGTTCCTGTGGTCACTGCAAATAAAAAGGCAGTTGCCTGGTGGCTTTTTGATTCAAAAATAATTTAGTTTGGGTTTTTTTTTTTTTTTTTAACAACTGTTTTTCACAGCTCAGATTGTTAAGAACGGCACCAAATTCTACCTCTAAGTATCGATTTCCAGCTACTGAGATTTGCACTCTGCTCACACCAATGAATCTCTGCAAAGCACTTGTAAGCAAGTAGGACCAGGAGGCCTTCAACTCTTTCTGTTGAAGGAAGACAGCAGAAAGGATACCTGGTAAAATGATTAAGTCAGAAGAGAAAAACTTCCTTGCCTTCAACAGGTAAGAAATACAAGTCAGAGAACAAGGGAACCAAATGCTTCTCGAGAGAATCACAGAAGGGTTCACTTGCTCCACTGACATGAAATGAAGGCAAGAGAGAATGTCAGAGAGTGGGAGAATGTCAGAGATAATTAGCATTTCAGAAGAGATAGGAAGCAAGAATCCCACAAGAATGGACATGAGCCACAAATATGATCATTACATTTATTTCTCAAAGACAAAGAAAAAATGTTGTGAGGTACTTCAGGGAATACACTAAAGAGAGAATACAAGCAACGAGTTGTAACTGGTAGAGACAGGGATGTTTTCTCTACATGGGACAAGCACGTACATAGTGCTCAGTCCTTTGAATTCACATTCCTTTTGAGCAGCTCTGTTGAAATCAGTGGCCTCATTCCAGATCAAGGGAAGACGTACTTCAGTGCGCTATCAGTTTTCACCTAGATGTGCATTTAAAGAGTAAGGGGATGTTGTCAAGTTTGGGGACAGTTCTTTATTTTATAATCAGGAAGGTCCTGAAATTTTAAGGCTTTGAATTGTGGAATGATACTAAGAGAGTCTTTCTCAAAAAGAATCCATTCATGATATATATCTCATGTCAGAACATCAGTGAAACTGGGTTTGATCTCTTACTAAGTTAGCAGGGGGAGATCTTTTTTCTTCCTTTTTAGCAGAAGGCAGAGCTTTTGAAACCTACATGAAATATAGGGTTGCCTATACATTTTCTGTAAAAATACTGTGAAGAGAAGATGGAGATATTCTCTTTTCTGTCCTTTCCAGTGCTACACCTTCCATAAATTATGTCACTATATTTGTGAAAGGCTTTCTTCAAGGTTAGAGGGGGAAGAGCTGAAGCAACTATAGGTGAAGGTAAAGTCTGTACTCAAAGGGAGTGATAACAGTGTCTGCTTTTAACATTCCTCAGCATCCTCTCTTTCCTTGAACTGAGGCCCCCCAGTACTTATTATAGCAAAGGTGTTCTCTTCCTGTAAGCTATATGTAAGAGTTTGATTGCTTCACCATATTGAAGGCAAAATACATACTTTGAAGAAAACACAGTTCATATTTTAATGTATTTCATCACTCAAGACCACAGCTGGCCAATACCAAAAGAACAATCAAGAGACTAAGGACTGTCAACAAAGAACAGTTCTCTACATCAGAGAATCAGACACATTTGCACTCAATTAACACTTTGCTTAAAAATAGACAAAGATAAGCCCTAAAGAGTGTGGTACCCAGCAACCCCATCATTATATATACAATTGCAATGCATAGCAGCAGTTATCATCGTGTCTTACCACTCCATTTGCTATAACAACAAAAACATCCACTATCAATTCCTTATCATGTTTGGATATATTTGGAGATAATATCATAAAGCTGTCTCTGTGATATGGTCAAAGGGATGATAATCTAGTTTGTTTTAAAAGTGAAATTTATATAATCTTATTCTTTTCTACTTAAATTCCTTACTAAGTGCTGATTACGCACAAGCCTCTGTCATGTATAGGTGGGAAAGATGGTTTTATGTCACTTTCACTGTTCTTGAGGTTCAGCAGAAACTATTTTAACAGTTGAAGAAGTTAGCTCTGCTTCAAAATTGCACAAATCTGTGTGTAGAGCCAAAGATACAGGAATCAGTGGAGTGCAGAAATGTCGTGGACTATCACCTCTTCAGAGAGAGCCCACTTCTTTTTTTTATGGCTGGAAGTCGGTTGGTACACAGTTTTTCATTCCTTTTCCATCCCCATGACATGGGGATTTATGCACACAAGAGAATTCAAATCTGCATAGATCAGCTAATCCAGCAGCTGTTTTGCAGCACCTGAGTAGTGCAAACCAGAGAGAATTAGGCTGAGAAGAAAACTTATAGTATAGCAGGTCACAATTCAGTAAGACATTCATCCTCACCTCAAACATTTCCATCTGCAAAGCAGTATCTGGAGAAGGCATACGGCATTTACAGAGCACTCAACAAAAGAGTAAACTCTTTGTCATTTTCCATGGCAGCTTTCTAATGAAGGAAAGCACTTGTAGAACAGCAGTAATAACTTTCCTTTTACAGAAGTACAGTTCACTAGAGATGGTTCCCACATGGAGAAGAAATGCCTCAGAGTTTTTTTAGCATTTACTTGGCACTTGGGACCTATTTATTCCTTCATATACTTGGATGTAATGGCAGTTAACACACAGTTATGATGGGGAAGTGATGTAGGATTCTAAAAGATACAAATTGCAGTACATATTAAACTTTAACTTGCTGCCAATCCCAAATCCTTCAGCTTTTTTTGGGACTGGAGGGCCTTTCCCGAAGTGTGGTGGACATGAGCTGTATTAGCTGTTGGTCAAACCCAGTGCTGCTAGATAGCTCACTGAGGCAATAATATCAATGTGTTCTCTTCTCTTTGCACTTTCCTGATGCTGCGGAGAAGACACACATAAATAATTGCAGTTTTTGTGGAAGTCCACATGTACAATACCTGGCTTCCATGGCCAACTTAGAGTTAGGTGATTTTCAACATTTGCTTTTGTAGCAATAAGTTCTCGAAATCCTAACAGTTTTACTGATCACAGTGAAAGTAGTGGAAAATATGACAACTAATTATAAGATTCAGTGCATGATTAAGACATCTGAATTTATATCAAAATAATATATGAAAAGATATATCTACATGTGGAAGTCCTTGTGCTAGGCACGTGAGCTCCAGTGGCAGCCAGGAAAAACTTAGCAAATGCAGTCCTTGGAGATGGAAAAGCCATTCCCAGCTCCAGGCACAAAGATAATTAAATCACTCTCTAGACTGTGCTGATTAGATAACTGCTATCACACCAGCTTAAATGCCCTTATTGGGATTCAGTTGCCTAAATTTAACATGCCTGCTTACAAAATTTGAGATGCCATTGTCCCCTGGATGCCAGTCTAGAGGAATGGTCTCCTGCAGGCCCTGCAGGTGACATCTGTGAAACATGTCACAGATGTCTTGGACATCTCTGAGCACCTCAAATTAAAATTATATAAATAGGAGATTATCTTAGCTTCATCCCTTTTAAAGTTTGGGATGCTTAATTACAGATTAAAGAGATACTTCTCTCTCGTGTTTCTGTTTGAAAACTGTGAGCAATTTTTTTTCTCTCAAGGAAACCAGAATAATCAAATACCTTCTATTTAGTCTATAGTCCAGTGGTAGTGATCCCACCTGAGCAGAGCTGAGCACTTGCATTTAACTGCAGAAGTTCCCTAACCATCACTATAATTTTTCCAGGGGAAATATGAATCAGCAGGCTGTGGAGTTACTGACTTACTTAATCACAGTCACTGACTAGAAAACATTTAATCAGGCAGTGGAAAACATTAATTAAGCAGGAGAAACTGACAGCTTCTATTCCCTGAAACCTCTGAAGCCTGGCAGTTTAGAAACACTGTTAGATTCAGACCCTTTCAGCCAAAGGATGGAACTGAAACCACATTTCTCAACAGTGGTAACTGGATTGTCTACTGTGGAATTCAAAATTAAATCTCTGCTCTCTCTTTGCATTAAGACTGAGTTGTCTGTGGATTTGCTGAGAAATAAAATTTGTGGTGCTAGAAAAACTTTGAAATCATAAGCTTAAATCCATATGAATTTTATACACTGCAGTTAGTTGAGTAAGGAGAAAATCTGTGCTTTAGAGTCAAGCTGGTAAAGAGGCATTTAGGTATATAAATTCCTCTTTAATCTCTGTTAACCCAGTTCTTGAGTAACTAAATAATTTTTCACAAAGTAAATTATCTGGTTATAGAAAAAAGCTGATTTAAAATGTTCACAATTTTTAAAATCTTTTAACCTCAAATTAGGAGTGAATTATCACATGTTTTGTACATAAATCTGTTGTGGATTAACATTCAATTTTTCTGTCTTGTGCCTTAAATCATACTGCCTAAGGAGAAAAAAATCACCAAACACAAACACAAAGGCAAGCATATTATTATTTTACTGTTTAGTACTGAAGTATAAAACTGCAAGAAAATGTCACTGAGAGCTTGCTGGGGTGAATAATCACTGGGATGAATAATCAGCTAATCACTGCAGAAATAAATACGGATTGGAAATACAAAGGAATCTGGAAAATAACTATGGCTATTTTTAGATAATGGCATCCTTCCACTCCTTGAATGATGATACAATAACCTTCAGGTTGGGAACTGACAAGGAACTTGGACTGAGTTCCATGCAGCACATATAATCTCAAGAAAGGACAGTTCACAGAAACATGCATCTGAAATTTTTCTTTTGTCTTTTAGTATTACCTGATGGAAAATAGAATAATGATTTCTTTCTCTTTTTAATTACGTTTTTCTTGCTTCTCTTTTTAGAATATTTATAGTTTTTCAGAAAGATGACAGCAATTAGGAATGCACTGGCAGTCTAATAGTGATAAAACACATGAAGCCTAAAAGTTGCCTTTGTGTTCATGAATACATTTATGCTACTGAAGGGTTTCTCAGTATTCAAACAATACACATATTTAGTGAATTATTTCACTTTTACATATTTAAACAAGAAACATTCTGTGCTCAAGGGAAAAAAAGGATACAGTCTGAACTGTACTGTACTCAGGTTCAAATGATGAGCATCTTTCAGACAGAGAAAAAAAGGTCTGTTAGCACTCTTAGGCAAGAATGGATTAATTTTTATCTTAATCTGGTTTATAGAAAAGCATTTCCTCCTCTTTGATGTGGTATATGCTAAGTGAAAACATCATGCTCTACCCATCAGAATCATGCAAGTGGTCACTCTTTCTTTTGCACTGATGTTACAAAAGGAGATAGCCTGCATGGCTGGAAGGTATCCATGATATTAAACAGTTCATGGGGCTGTGAAGTGCTGAGAGCAATCGTGCAGAGCAACAGGCCACAGGAATGCAAATCATCCACAAAGCCAAAAGTGGAGCTAGCAGGTGGCCTCTCCTATTCATCTGATATCAACACACTGTTCAGATCAAGCCCTTTTAACATCTGTGTAGGCCCACTATTGCTTTTAATTAAATATAATACAGCCATTCAATGTTCTCGCATCCATGAAAACCACGCAGTAAAAAGCATATCTTCTGCATACTGAGGGTCACTCTAGTTATATAAATAAATAGTACCATTTAACTTAGATTGTGAAGTCGTTTAAATTTCATGTACTTTCCATATACTGCTCAGTTACCGCCTCTTTTGACATTTCAGTGACTGACCATATTTCCATGGAAAATGTTCCTGCTCCTTCAGAGGATTTAGAAGGGGGGGAAAAAACCTTTTAATTAACTTTTTCTACCTTTGAAACATTTCCACTGTAAAAGATTTTGAACAGAAACATTTGTTCTCAAAATTAGTTTATAGAGAGAATTTAACTGTGTTAACATATAAGCCATGGAAACTGTCATAATATCTAATTAAATTATTACTGACGTTCCAATCAGTAGCAAAAAACCATCTGTAACTGTAATTCTACTACAGAGGAAGTATAATTAAATCTATTCAGTAATGGGTAGCAAGCTATTGCAGAAGTATACTGCAATGCTTTAGAAAGCTGGAATGCTTCAAATATCTTTTACAAGTATAATAAACCTTTTTTTTTAAAGTGGGAACATGAATATTCTTCTGAAGACCCTTTATTAGGATTTAATTTCAATGCATTTATGATTACATTAGTTCTTCTGTTTGAAACAGACTGGAAAAAATAACTGCCATCATTCATAACCCAGGACAGAGAAGCCTGTAAGTGTGTTTTTGTTCTATCTCTATGGAGAGCAAACGGTAACAGCATGCTTCATTTTGATTTCAGGAGATAAGCAAAATAAAGCACACAGTGGAGTGTTTTCTTGAACAGAAACATTTTCCAGAACTGGAGCCAGAAATGTGTGACAAAGCTGAAGTGCATTATTGTAAAAAATTAGGAAAATAGATGACTTGGGAGGAAAGTAATGGGATGTGAAGCATTTAATGTAAGGTCGCAAGGTCAACTGTTGGTAATGGACTGAGAGTTTTTATGTGAATGATGGCTGCTGGGTAACTCTGTGTAAAGAGAGATGGATATCCAGCCCCTAATGGGCAGATGTGGTCACCCCAGAACTCCATCACAGTTGCCTTTTTCTCTTTCTCCAGTCACAAAAGGCTGCATCCAACTGAAATCTCAGTCTGTGGTGCACTTTCCCATCTGCACTGAAGGTGACTGATGTTTGGAAAGAAGCTTTGCCTAAATTGGTCTACTTTCTAATTATGCTCATAACATGTATATTTGCTCTCCCTCCCCCAAAGCTGAAGCTATTACTGAAACAACACTTTCTCAGGAAGAGACAGCAAAGCCAGCAACACATCAAAAAATTCTGTCTCAGCCACTCTATGTCAGAGGTCGAATTATAAGCAGTAATGGTTTTCTGCTTCCTTGAATATGCTATCCATCCATAAATTCCATTTCATTAATTCAGATGCTCAATAGCATATATGACAAATAAACAATGGCTGTTTTTCATTCATTATTCTGATATAAAAGCCCATATGTCTACTAACAACCATACTATGTACAAGGGTACCTCAATGGCACTTCCAGAGTGAACATCAGGTTTCAGCTGCATAATCTCTGTTGTTTTGCGGAGGATTATATATACCTAAAAGCCCTATTAAATGCTTTTAGAATTTATGACTATTTAACTTTTCCTAGTGTTCAGTTAGTCTAACTGTAAGCAAAAATACATGGTACATGTTGCTGTCACTATGCAAATAAGTTTATTGGCCTGCTGGAAAAAAGGAGGTTTAGAGAGTGCTGCTGTTACTGACATCGTTGGCAAAACTTCCATTGACTCCACTTGCCACAGAGTTGGGGGAGAATGAGATTTTCTTTTCTGTTATGGACTATGGAGTTGAGTTGGGTTGGGTTGGGTTGGGTTGGGTTTTGCTGGAGGTGGTTGCCTGCATTTAAGAGGGGAGGAGGAGAGAGACTGCTGCCCAGGGCCTTGCCATTTCTGAAAGCTTCAGGGCAGGAGGCATCACGCTGAGTAGAGATCTGCCTATTCAGCTGATGGCTCTTGAAGAAGAAATATATAATAATGCCAATTACTCCATTCTGATCACCTGGCAGCAGTTATTAGGCAACAAGACCCAACAGATTTACCAACTACATAGTTAAGGAACAGCTCGATGCAGTTCAGACACCTAGCATTGCAGCATTTTAGTGTTGCATAAGCAGAAAATTTTGATAATTGCATAAAATTTCAACATTCTTCCATTCTGAAAACATCTGTTTCATATATTATTAAATATTTCTTTTTGGACATAAGGGAATTTAAGGATATACTTAATGAAAGATCATATCACATGTCTGTCTTTTTAACATTTTTTTTACCCAAATATGCTTTCTATAGTTCACAATCTCTTCAACAAAGACAGAAACACCATCTGAAGTAATCAAAAGGAAATAAGTGTCTCTTTAAGTATAACTTTGCAAAATTTTGAAATCTCAGAAAGACAGCAGAAAAAAAAAAAGGTTCCAGATTTGCCTTAATTTATAAATCAGTTTGGCAACTATTCTTATTCAGAATGTTTGTTATGTCTTATAATGAACTGTAGTGATTTTGAAAACAAATCAGTAGAATAGTTTTCGCAAGCCTTAGGAGATAATTTTAAAATTCAACTAAAATACTTCTCCTACCAATCTCTGTTTTAAAAGTCCTAAAGTCCCATTAAAAATTTAGTATTTTGGGAGCCCTGTTTAGAGTGCAGATATTCTGCCTCCCCTTTTAAGAAGGCTCAGGACTTTTCTTGGAATGATTGGTCTCTCTTAGGTGCTTCAATAAAAAGTGTAGGCTTTCAGATTCATTATATTGAAGCCTCTTTTTTTATTAATTTTGTTTTGGAAATAATTATGTTTTGGAGGTGTTATCTCTGTTAAATACTTTGTGAACTGTTGTACATCTGTCAAATCTGTTTTGCAAATATGATACTCTTCAGAGGAATTCTGAGGCAGTCATACAGAATTCAGCTGGATTAAGTGCTGTAATGAAAATGCTGCCCAAGTGTGTTTTATACCAAAGTACTTATTCCAGAATTCAGTTATACCTACAGGAATATATTCTATGTCTGATTATCTGGGAATGCCAAAAATACACAGTGTTTTGCCAGAATGACTACAACTCTGCTAACTAAGCTAATGACTTTGAAGAGGAAATTGGGTAAAAGTATTACATACAGCCTGAATTTCTTCTTCTGGTTTACCAAACAATGGCATCTACTTGACAGAAGTGAGAACAAGAAGGTTGGTGTGTCTGCTACCTCTATACAAGCTTTTCCACTGCAGCTATATGGTTGGAAATGTAGCTGTCAGACCTTTTCAAATCACAACTTAAGAAAAATAAGAAAAAGAATACACAGTCAGGGCTAGCACTTGGTAAGAGCTAGGCTAAGATCCTCCCACAGTACAAACAAGAAAGAAGGGAAAAGAGAAAGAAATTGGTAGACAGAAGGTTGTCTTAATATTTCATTCTGAATATGTTTTGAGAAGTAGCAATCTTAAATTTTTACTGCGCTTGATTAGCACAGAATAAGAAAAATAAATTTCTGTTTGCATTTCTTGCCATTTACATCATTCACTCCTAAGCAGAATTCATTGATAGTCTCTCCCCCTTTTAGCTGCAGTGAGTTCTTTTGATGATACTTGATGTACATTCAAGAGCATTTCAATTTTACTGGTTCATTGACTAGTTGAAGACTTCATATTCAAACAAATTCAATTTTACCGTCAGTTTGAAGTAAATTTTGTTGTTTCATTTAGATGTTGGATTTATGAGCCATTTAGGACAGTTCCATTTTTAATTACCTTTTTTATTATCTTTATTCTTACATTATAATTTTGCAAAATAGTTTTTTATCAAAATAATATTACTGTTATTATCAAATATATTGCTGCTGTGCACATAAAGAACAAAATATACAAAATCTGACTGAGAATGTAATTCCTGGTAAATAGTATTATCATTTTATTTATAATTTTGCACCTCTTAATCTTTAGCAGCTTTACTATTCATTACTTACTGACCCGTCCTTTTGTCTTTATTAAAAGCAAACTAACACATTCCTTTCTTATCTTTCTGGCATCTTGATACAGAGAAACATTTTAAACTTTTAAAAGTTTTACAATGTGTTATATGATAGTTCCCACATAGAATTGTGCATGTCTTATCTTTTTAAAAGAGTTTAGAAAACCCTGTATATTTAGCAGATATCCAAAATGAACTTACAGACTGGCTCAGAATAGATCTCCTACAGATTCCTTGGTCTGTGGTTTTCAATAATACAGGGCAAGGATTTTAGGGGCAGTAGGTATTTACTAGATCAATGATGTTAGAAATAACAGATACACTTGGAAACACAGAACCTGGCTGATCTGAAATTCAGGCAGCAAACTTCAAATTAATTGCAGACTGATTTTAACTATTCTGAATTAATTATATTTTTCAGACTACTTGAATAAAGGAGCATATCAACAACAGGAAAACTTATGAAGTTTGTAGTCCTTAAAGAGCCAAGAGACACATATTAGGGAACCCTGTTCTACAAAGGATTGTAGTTCAGAGTTAGGGGTTTTTTTTTAATGTAGTTGAAATAGAATGTAGAATATTCTACTCTATTCTATGTATTACAGTGAACAGCTTCTGTCCTAAGATTCCTTCCTCAAAGCAAGCCGATAGTTATGTCTGGCAGGTAGTTAAAGAAACCTTTCTAATATATTCAGGATACCAAAATATGAGGTATAAGGGGGAAAAAGAAATTTGGAAATAGGTACAAGTGAATACAGAGACAAGTTGTTCTCCAGCTGATGCTCTGCATGCAACAACCTGTGCAATTCAAACTGCAGTACATTGTCATGTGCCCTTGGTGTGAGTGATATTCTCTTGCCTGGGCACCTTCTGAGAAGAGCATGTTGATGTGACCTGATTTGCAGGTGCCAGTTTTAGGAAATGGAATTCATAACACTGAATCAAGACTCTGCATTCCCTATGAATAAATTGAGAAAGACAACCTCGTTGGGAAGGTGTGGATAACATCAGCCTGCATGAGTATGAGGGACACAGCCAAAGAAGAGTGCTCAGACTTCTGTCCCTCACACATACTTCACCTGCTCTTTAATATGGGTTCAAATGTTGAAACTGCTGCTCTAAAGCCTTACATTTGGTTTTTTGATGCAAATGGTTGGCCTGTTCTTCAGATAAGAGGTGACAGTAGTACTACCACCATTCAGTAGTATTCTGATGCCTATGGTATGCAGCCGAGGTCCCACCTTAATTTCAGGGGATTTGAATCCTTATCTTCTTCACAAAATGAAACCATTTAGTGATTGTCCTGCTGAAGGTGCACCACTGAACTGCCAAGAACACAAATCATGGAACCTAAAGGAATTATGTTTCTTAAAATAAGGGTGGAGAGACACTGAGAGAGAAGTTGTGGATGTTCCATCCCTGAAGTGTTCAAGACCAGGTTGGATGAGAATTTGAGCAATGCCGAAGATGTCCCTGCCCATGGCAGGGGGTTTAGAATTAGATTGTTTTAAAGGTTCTCTTCAGCCTAAACAAGTGCTGTGTACATAAGATCAAGAACATGCTTGCATTTTTTATCTATATACTTTACATGCATAGAAAGAATAAATTACATAATCATGATAGCAAAGACTAAAACAGATAGTTTGTTATTAGGTTATGCTGATAGATTTGGCTAGAGAAATATTTTTTAAATCAGCGTTCTGGTGCTAATTAGTTCTTCCATGAACTTGACAAATATAACCATCATGATTTTCACTTCATGAAGAGCTGTGTTATAACACAGATTACAAGAATCACTGAGTACACGCCACTTAATTCTACTGACATGACTAAAACCAGAAAATGTGAGCTCATGTCAGACAAAGTTCTATTCATTTTCAGATTATTAATATCTTTTGGCTTGTGACTATCTATGCTAATTTTATGGATAACAGTTTTGTTTAATTAAAATTCTGTAAAGATTCGAATTAAAATGAGTAACTGCATCAATTTGTAATACATTAGGATAAAAATATCTATAGTGTTCAGAAACAAATCTGGCAATAAATTGTTATGCTTTGACTGAAGAATTCTGTATTTGGCTTCAAGATCTTACCAGTTCTCTCATCCAGGCTCCTACGAAGTCCTCAAAATATGCAGAATGATATATGGTGTTCTGTTTAATCACAGAGCATATGAATTGATGGGAGTTTTTTAGATGGGAATAGTGTATTTTTATGGCCTACACTTCTTTACTCACGTTTCAGCAAACACAGACAAGCCCAACATTGTATATTCTCTTAGTGAAAGAGTATTTTAATCAAGCTGATATTCTTCTCATTTATATAAGCATGGGTGCTTTTTTTCCTGTTTCGGAATCTTCTTGACTAACATAACCCATCTGTGACAGCTGCTGTTGATAAAAGCTTTTGAAAAGCTGCTCTACTTGAAAACATCATGTGCTGTTTTAGGGGTTCTTTTCTTCCTTTCACAACACTAAAAATTATTAGAAATGATTGATTGGCTTTTTAATCTGGTATTTCCAGTACCTAAGTGATTAGGTTCATTATCCATGGAAGGCAATTCTAGTAGGAAGGAGCAATCAAACTGAGGATTTCTTTCAGCAGTTGATTGGAAATTTATATTAGACTACTAATAGTCAGTTAATTGGAAAAAAAAAACAGTTCGAGAAAATTTTGTAAAGCAGACACAGTAATGAAAGATTACATGTTGGGCAACACAGAAAAATGCACATTGTGATTTAGACCTGTAAAAAAAATCTGATTGTGTTTTATACCAATGGATAAATGCTATATAATATTTTCTATATTTATGTTTTATTGAATCAGAGATAAAATCACATATTTAAAATATATCCTAAAGAGGTGGAAATGCCTTTTCTTCTGGAATTTCCTAAATTATGACTATCTGAATACACTATTAGATTACTATTCTTTTATGTATTAAGAAGGTCTGGGTTTTTCATTTTAAAGGAAATTTAAGAAATAAATAAATAAATAAATAAATAAG
This sequence comes from Drymodes brunneopygia, assembly GCA_013400955.1. Classification (NCBI taxonomy): domain Eukaryota; kingdom Metazoa; phylum Chordata; class Aves; order Passeriformes; family Petroicidae; genus Drymodes; species Drymodes brunneopygia. The sequence continues at coordinate 114,664 of VZTZ01024870.1, read as the reverse complement.
ATAAAAGAGAAACCTGATACAAGAGCCCTTTGATCTCCTACTAAACCAGACAAAGTTCCTTCCACTTGAACAAATGAAGTAACTTGATATCACACTTGGATGGGTCTTCTTCTTTGCTGATTATTACTGAAAGGGATAGGTCACACTGTTAGCATTTGCTGATAGCAGTGTGATAGCAGTACAAGTGTTGGGCTCTGGATGGAAAGAGCTGCCTTCGGTAAGTAAGGACTGCCTGCTGTGATGTGATGTACCCTTTCCGGTCCTTCTGAGCTGCCTTGATTTTGGCCTTTTCACCAATCAGTCTGAATATATGATTACTGAATATTTGAGTTTTGCTACAAATACCCCTATCTTTTTCTTTCACGAAAAATCTTTGTCCTGGAGGGATTTGCATACCCCATCGGTCTGCATTTCTGGCCAGAGAAGTAGCTAATTTGGCTACTGAATGCTGAGAAATATCAAAGAAATGGCTACAATGCACAGGCAGATTTGGAAGAGTAGTGAATTCAGTAGATCAGAGAGAAACAGCTCAGTGCAGTAATTTTAGCATGTCACAAATAAAAATTTTTCCATTTGGTGCATATTTGGTATATCCATTTGGTGTACATATTGCACATACTTGGGGACCCTAGATGGAGTGTTATGTAGTATGGATGCAGCCAAGTTTTCAGGTGTCAGAGCTAGAGGGTGGTTCCTGGCCCTTTGAGATCACTGAATGTTGGTCAGAAGCATAATGTGGAGTTATCAAATGCATGATGCACTGTGAGGCAAGTCCTAAGAACTTGTAGGAGGGGTGTCAGCCCCTTGAGTTCTGGCAGCAGTAGAATCTGGAGCCCTGTCAATCAAGGGACGCTAGAGTGCAGCCGACAACCAGCTGATGTTCCTTCAGGTGTCTGTAGCAACAGCAAACAGAGCTGCAGTTACAGGGCAGGTTTCAATTTCTGATGTGTTCACTTAAATCTCAAGCAGATTTGGACACATTATCATTAAAAGAGTATTCACCTAGATTAGCAGCTGCCAATATGCCAGCAACTGAGCTGGCAGACACTCCTGCTGCTGTGAGGGCATTGGTTCTTGCCAGAGAACTGTGTTTTTTAATGTGGGAAAAGTACTGCTTGTAAAAAAGTACTGCTTGGTGTCCTTAACTTTCAGGAAACTACTGAAGGGGCTTGCCTGATAACTTCAAATAAATATGCACATGCCCCTTACAAACTTTTGAATCAGAGGTAGGCTGTTGACTTGAAATATGTCGTATCAAATAGTTCAATTTTGGCAACTGGAAATTAGATTTTGTAGTGGAAAGTGCCAGGCAGCTTTAAATAAACAGAGCTGCTAGCCCTGCTGGTAATAAAAATTGTACATACACAAATGCACACACATGCACTTCCTCAGAAAACTCATTTGTGCCCATGTGTCTGCTCCTGGATAGACTCAGCAGAGCTGGCCAGAGGCAGACGGGAAGAGAGTTACAAGAGCAAGAATAAACAATCTGTAGTCAGCCAGAAAATGAGGCTCCCACCTCTGCAGATGTTGCTCATAGATCGTGGTTGTGTAGCATGTGTGAGTGACAAACCTGAGAGCTATGAGTACTTAGAATGTCTTCCAGGTCATATGTGTGCAGACTTGGCCAAAGGGCAACAGCACAAGCTGGACATCAGTTCTGCTTATAATGAGGGTGGCACCATTCCTTTCTCATCAGCACTAAATCAAGCCCTCTGTAACGCTCCCTGACTGAACAAATAGCTGTCAAATAGGACAAGGTCCTCACGAAGATGGGAGTAAGGAGACACACAGAGTATTTAATCGCACATCTTGACATCATTTCCATTAGGCTGGCTGCCATTAAGAGTGGATAGAAATGTGAACTGTACTTCTTGAAGGGTGGGTGGCCTATTTAATGCCTAGACTAGTGTGTGGTTATTAATGTACCCTCTCAAAACAGAGGAAAACCGCTAAAGCTGCATGTTGAGGGAGTTTAGGGGAACTCCCATAGACTGACAGCTTCAGGGAATGCTCTCTAATAAACACAGGTCCCTAAGAAACAAACCAAATGGTAATATATTATGAAAATTAAACCCACATTATTAAAAGAAGGACTTTATGAAAGTACTTGGACTATTTTTCAGGTTTCTTGGCTCACACTTTCCTCCCTGCTGTTCCAGACTTTCCCACAAGCATTGTCACAGCTATAGGATTCGACAGCCCTTCATCTACTCTTGAGGTTCTTACAACTTTTTTTTCCCCATTAAAAACTGCACATAGTGCTCTTTACTAGGGCCAGTTTTGTTTTCTTTTAATTTAAAATAGTAGCTTATAATGGGAAACCGTCTTTCTTGAAATGAGAAGTGTTAGTAAAAGAACACTAACATAGAGAAAATACCAAAAATATTCTTCTGTTTCTATTTTGCATACATATTTTTTTTTCTGGCTTTCACTTATATTGCTTATTGCGTTTCTCTTTTTACGGTGGTGGGCTTGCCTTTCTCTCCATGATGGTTTTCAATCCTATTGTTGATAGCTATGAGGGGGGAAAAAAGGAAATAACGAAAAATCAAATTTTATCAGTAGTCACATCCATGGCTCAGAAAAAAATTGTTCTCTGCTTTGGGCAACAGGTGATAAAGAAGTAGCTAAGTACCTGTTTGGGCTGTTAGAGGAATGTGTAGGTTCTACATGTTGGAACCAATCATCCATTTACTAGTACTTAACTTCTACTACATTACAGTTACTCTGCAAACAGCTAAGCAACAAATAGTATGGGGATATAATTTTAAACTGCTTCTTATAATTTGTAAATAGTTTGAGAGACTGTTCTAATACTCTGGTACTTTGATAAATGGTCAAAAAATGGAAAAAGATTGTCATGTTATAAACAGTTAAGTCTGTTGCAACTGATACTGCATTTTAATATCAGAGGGCAGAGTCAAAAAGAGGTATTTGCACACATTGTGCTCTAATTATAAAACAGGATGTCTTTTAATTTTTTTCTTTTATTAATCTTCTAGGATCATGACACAGTTAACTTTTTTGTCCCTTTGTAAAATAAACTGCAGACAAGCAATGTTCCCTGGTCTCCTGAAGACATTTAAAACAGCAGCAAACATCTAAACAATACTCAGGACATTGTTCTCATAAGACTAACAGCTGTTGTCAGGTCATATCTTTCCAGAAAAGAGTAAAGACATCATATTCACAGACATCATGTCCAAATATGAATAACTTTGTATGACTAAATGTGTTAACACTTTAACATAATTAAAAGTGCTAGAAGAATAGCTTAGCAGTAGTTTACAGTGGTAAGAAGGCATAGGGTTTTTCTCCCTTGAAAAGTCTGGTTTCAGTCACCTAAAACTATACATAAATCCTGCTGAATCTATGCAAGAGCTTAGTTTGGTTTTCTTCAAGCCAAATTTTTCACTAAATAGTCAGTGTGAAGAGCCATTCTCTCTTTTTATCCAGTAGTTCAGGGGTTAAAACACTAATCTAGGCAGTAGCAAATGAATTTTCTGAGTTAAAGGATTTTAACCCTTATCTTTAAGGAAGGGATTGAAAATTAGAAACCTAGGAATGAGTGGGTAGACTGAGCTTCTTCTGTTGAAGCATCAGGGATCAAAACCCAAGCAATGAACAGTTGTGTGAATAACTTAATTAGAACCAGAATTTATATTACTGAGTCAGAAACATAAATCACCCCTGTCCTATGCATTTCTGGGTCTGGCTTCTTAGGCTCCTCCCTCTTGCAGACCAGACACAAGACCAGTATTGATACTGTCCTGCAGAAACAAAGCTCATTAGTCTGGACTTGGTTGCTCATTCATATTCGTTGTGATCATGCCTTATCTTCTAATTTGGAAACCATTGGCCTAAAATTTACAGCATTCATGTGGAGAAGGATGACCAAAACTTAAATTTCCCTGGTAGAAGACAGGATAGTGCTGGAGGCTCAGCCCTAGCTTGCTTTGAGGTATGTCTTTCCCAGGAATGTGGGAACATATTCCTCACTTCTTAATCACTGAAAGTTTTCCTGTTGGTAAACTTGTACCTTCCGTACTGTGGTTTCTGCCTAATGCTACTTGACCAGTCTGTAACTGACCAAGAAATCAAACTTTTTTCTTCCTTTCTTTTTTATTTCAGATCCTTTCTCCAGGCCCCCTTCTTGAAGTTTAACACTATTCATTCATTCATTCATTCATTCATTCATTCATTCATTCCTTCCTTTCCAGATAAATCACGTCTTCAAGACCTTAGATAATTCACTCTGCCTTCCTTTCTTATTTGAAATACATCTTTTCCCTGAAGTGTGAGGCACAAAACTGGGCACAGCAAGACTTGAGCAGAATAGGATTATTCAATGAGCCCTTCAGTCTGCTAGAAAAGACCTTTCTTTATACTTCAGGGACTCCTGAAAAGCTATTGCTCTGTATATGAGTTGAGTCCATCTTACAGAGGCTTCAGAGCCTTCTCCCCACTCCTGCCACAGCTCCCAGCAAATGCTGGGAGGGTTAATGATTAATTAAATCCAGCTGGCTTTTTCCTTCATCTGACAATTCATTCTGTCACAACAACCATGGAATTAAAGCAAAATAAAACGGTCATTAAGAACCCGGGTTATCCTATGTATTGGTCACTAAGAAGTAAGCAGTCCTCAGACCAGTGACTAATCCAGCCAGTTTTTAGACTTTCCCCTACTCAAAACACAGCATCAAATTTCTGCATTAGCTCAGCATAATGTATCCAGGAAATCATCACCCAAATATTTAGGGTGTGAGTAGCAGGTTGTGCAAATCATTGCTTTTTCTATATGACCACAGAACCATAATATACAATGCAATTCTTATTTCCTCTCTCAGTAATCAACGTAACATTACCTAATTGTTTCTGAGATGCTTTAGGAGTTTAAACAGGAGTTCACTAAGAGTGGCAGTGAGAACCATCACACTGCATTCAACTGGAAGAGGCTGGAAACGCTTCAAAAGAGAAGAAGATAAAAGGTTTGAGTAGGGCATCTTTTAAGCAAATGTCCAAGCTACCATGTTGCATCTTACCTATGGGTGCACTGACAGTGGCAAGAGAGTTATGAAGGGCACCTTGGACTTGCTGTGAACAAAACCATAGGATTTAAAGCATTTGGAAATTTCTCATTACCAAAACTTGTCTTTATTTTTCACTTGGAAGGAACAATTTAAAAAATGCAAGTCAAATTTGCAACTTTTTTATAAATCACCTCAAATTGTATTTTAGAAAAGGAAATGAAGGGGTAAAGGTAATTGATATGGGAAGAAAAAAATATCATGCAGCTTCAGTAGAAAGACAGTGTAAGCAGAGTACACATCTGAGCCTCTATTCACAGCACAACACTGGGAAAAAAAGCCTGCAAATTTATCATGACAGTATAATAAAAATTTAGACAATATAAACCACTTTAAACTGCTATAAATAGTAACTTTTACTTAAACTCACATGCGGATGAATTTTTCTTAGAATGGAGGGCAAGAGATTAAAGATGTTCTGCCAAAAAAATAGGAATAAAAGATAGAGTTCAAATGTATATTTAGGGCTGGGAAAGATGAAGGATGGTAGTGATTATTTTAGAGCTCCACCAAGCACCTTTGTCCAATTATCCAAATGCTTTCTTTTTCAGAACAGCTTGGAGGAGTCCAGAGCTGCTGGCTGGCCTATGGAGCAGATGTAAGCACTGTTGCTGGATATTGTTATTCTTATTGTCTTTAAACTTGGTATTCTGTAGAGTGGGAGAAAAATACTGCCACTTATTCCAAAAAGTTGAGTGCAGGTACAAGGGCTACATAAACACAATGAGACTTTACTTCATAAGAATTTTGAAAATTCTTTCACTTTACATTTTTTATTTCTCTCACCTAGACCCCAAACTTGAGATTTCTCTTACAGAAAAAAAAATTTTGGGTCATCTCCCTAAGGGGCCCATTTCCCTGATTGCTTCAACAGTCTCACCCTGATGTCTATTCTTCTTGAATTCCCTACGACCCTGCATGTGATAGTTTAAATGATCTAAAATGTTTTGGTTAATGCGCAGGATTCTTCACAATGATTATTTTAGCAAATACTTTTTATAAAGTTGATCATCTTCAAATAAAAAGGATTGTATGAAAAAACTCCATCTGAAGGTTGCTGGCAACATCAGAAGGTTCTCATGGAAAAGATTTAAATGATTACTAAGACTGAAAAACAATAATAATTATAATAATAGGTTTTCCCTCACCTTTTCAGTATATGTGAGAAAAACTATCAGAATAAAATGTGGGTAGGCCATGCTCTGACTTTCTCATTGCTAGAAGACAGTGGATATTTGTGTATTCAAGAATCCTCAGATAGTTCCAGAATCTTGTTGCATTTTTTTAATTACTTCAGCTTCAAAGTACAAAACCACCCCAGGGGATTTCTCTTCAGCACTAGAATAATTAACACAGTGGTAACTGTACCACTAGAGTTATTATCAACATAATGAGTCAGCCCAGTGTTTGCTTTAACAAACAATAGGTTTGGGTCAATACAAAATGATTAGCTAGGCCCTTTTATTTAACTCTTTTCACTTAATTAAATCTTTAAATTAAAATCTTTTCAAATGCAGAAATAAGCCTTAGCTTTAAAAGTTCCAAAACAAAAAGATTTTCCACTTTTGTCTCTATGCTCTCAATTCATTGACATTTGCTTCTGGTTTCAGTCCTCATGAAACTCCTCTTCTGGCTGATTTTACAAGGTCAAAACGTTTCAGCAGATGTACCTAAACACAGTGAGCAAGTCACCACTTTGTCTTCTTTTTGATAACCTAAGCAGATTGAGGGGGTTTAAACGTTTTCTCCAGCCCTCAAATCATGTTGAAGCCTCTCCAGTTTCTCAACATCCTATGCAAAATGCAAACACCAGAGACGTCAATGATGTTTTTTTAGTATCCATCTCATGAATGAAGTTGAAAGTTAAAAATCTGCTCCCTAGAGTGCCAGAAGAACAGGATAGGAAAATAATATTGGGGAAAATTAAAGGCATCAAAAGATACTATAAACATAGTGGAACTACTCTTCCTTTTCAGCTGAGTATAGATGGTAGGAAGATTATGGCTGTGTCTGTGGGCAGAGAAGCAAGTTTCTGTGAACAAGTTCAGAGCATCCTGCACATCTTTTTGGAGGCAGGATGAAGACTTGTATCTTTTAAACATCACTACTACAGCACTGATTTCAGAAAGATGATGCCTCAGATTCAGAAGCAAACTGATATGGAATAAGGAAGAACAGTTTCTCCAAGGATTGTGGTGGTGTGCATCTTGGGTCTCCCTGAGGAATGAAGGTAAAGATGCAGAAATGTGAAACTGCCCATTCTGTTTGATCAAACATATCTGCTTCAATCTCTGCATCCCTGTGGATTTGATTCAACACAAAGCATGTGCTGCCTTGAGGGCTCAGTGTGTGCTTACTGATATTTACGTAATGGAAATGAAGGAGATGGCCTGGAAATCAGCACAGGCTGAAGCTGCTTGCAGAGGCAGGGGGAAGGGTTTAGTCTTCAGGCACACACTCTTTTGACAAGCCTGCTGTTAGTCCCATCTCCTGTGGCTCCTTTGGAGAACAGCTGTGGCACAGGCATAAAAGAAAAATCTAAGTCTACCACGAGAAACAACCCAGCATTAACATTCCAAATTGTATGTCCCTGTAGCCCCACTACATTGAACTTGCAGACAAACACCTTCCTTCTGCACAGGCAAGTGGACAAGATTTCTACGACTGTTGTCAGCCTTATCTTGATGATGATGATGTCTATTATTATTAGTAGTAGTAGTGGTGGTTTTTTGCTAATTTTATTTCTACATCCCTTTCTTATTTTTTTGCAGCATCCTCTTCTGTTACAAATACCCAGAACACCCCATTAAGTGCACTGGAAAAGTCAATCTTCCTGACATGTCCTGACAGATAAAATAAAAGGCTGTTGGAGGAACACAAATGCAAATATAATTACAAATATGTGGTTTCTTTATCATCATTCTTTTGGAGTCATATTGGAAATTGCGCATTTGTTAAGAGTGGGGTCCTTAAATTCTTGGATCATGATCCCACTACGGTGTCAACTGCCCGTGTCAAAGCCAGTTAAATCACCCTAATTCCTGGCACTCAGTTGGCTGCAGTAGACCATCTGTGCCAGAAATGTCCAGCAGAACACTTTCATTCTGGGAGGGGTAAAACATCTCGGGCAGGACTAAAAGGAGCAATTCAAAGAGTAGTGGCCGCTAGGGTGGAAACCTAACCCCATTAAAGTATAGCGGGGCCAGGATTTCACCCTAGCCTCTTTTTTCCTGCTTTAAGTGTGTGATTTGGCAGGGGAAAAGTTCAATTGAAGGCACACAGTTAGGCTATACATACAACAAAGAGGCAGGGAGGGGGGAAAAAAGAGCAACACAAAGGATTACTTTAAAGTTAGACATCAGCTCCTTTAGCTTTACACAATGAAGGAAAGCACATACGTTTCAACAGGATAAAAGCAGACTTTATTTTGTAAAGAGATCTCAGGATGAAACAAAGGACTGTAATTGTACCTCCTATCTGCAAATCTGAGGTGGTGAAGGAAAAGAAAGTGGGTGGATGGTTAACAAGAATAGCTTGAAACCATGCTTTGTTAACAGGGTAAAATTAGCTTGCTGAGAACCTTTATTTTCCACATAACTTTTAACAGGAGCATTATTTTACATATCTGTATGGTAGAGAGCCCATTTACAAATTTGCAACAAGTAACCACTGAACTTCAGCTAATTATTCTCTGTTTTCTGTTTCATCTGCTTAATTAACGACAATACATCTGAGGTGGGTTGCTAGCACATCTATAGCTGAAAGTTTGTCAGCATTTCCATTCTGGGCACCTTAGGCTTTCACACTGGCTTAATTTCACCCTGTGAAATCAAATCTGGAAAAGGGTTAGAGGTAGAAGTATTGTTTGGTTTTCAAAAACAGGATCATTCATATAGCTCTGTTTGAAATGTTGGATGAATGAACTAAAATTAAAACAGCAGAGGATTCAATGCACATGTCCTTTTTGTTTGCTGGTTTTTGAAAATATGAAAAGCCACAGATGGGTCAGACCAGATATTTGTCCAAGCTTAGCATCTGCCTGCTTAGAGAAAAGCGATCCCTCTGCCCCTTCCCGCTATGCCTCCCAGCTACTGTCATAGCATTTTCTTACATGTTCATCATAGAAATTAGTTGGGATCTGTGATTTATCTTTTTTTTTTTTTTTTACAGTTGCATTTCAGCAGATGTATACTGTACTTGACATCATAAAACCTGTTTCTAAGTGCAGTTATATTATTGTCGATTCATTCTGCCATTTCTACAAAACATCTGTGGTGGGGCATGTGGGAATGTGCTTTTACTTTTGAACATTTCTGTTTGCCTGGTGCTTAACACCAAGGAAGTGGTGAGACCTGTCAGTGCTGCAATGCAAAACCAGAATTCATTATTCTGTTTTAAAAATCTGGCAACTTCTCTCTTTTTATTTTCTAACCTTTTTCGCAACCTTGCAAATGCAAGATACAGGCTATCCCTGTCATCCATTTCAAAACCTGCTCGGTTTTTGGCTGGAAGTCCCCTCTACAACTCCACTTTCAAATTCAGAAATAGAGATTTTCCACTCATTTTTTAGGACTTTTCTACTTTGTGAAGTGAATTTCATTATGACTTATGTCATGGCAGGTGTTCATCTGCCCTCACCTTCTTAATGCAGGAAGCATATGGGGCATTACCCACAATAATAACCCCACTGAATGTGTCTACCAGCAATGATGACTGGAAAGCCAACTGGCCAGTCTGGAGTACTCTTTCATACGGGAAATTCCATGGGAGTTATGGGGCTTGTATAATAATGGCCTTATTCTAGAATATTTTCCTATATGAACTTCATATTCGGGTTATGGACTTGGGAAAACTTTTTTTTTAAAGAAAGAAGCAAATTTTTCAGAATAGCATTTCAAGAACACATCAATTCAGATTTAATTTCAAGTTGTCGTGTTTTGGGGATTATAGATTCAGACTCTTGGTCTTATCAGACTGTATTTTTCACACGTTTTGTTCTTTTTTTAAGTGTTTAATTTGATTTAAATTTATTTAGCAGATCCCTCTTTGGAAGAGGAAATCCCAACATTATTAAATTCAAGAAATCAAAGAAAGGAAGGAAGGAAAAATATGTTATTTGGAAAAATCGGTTGATTAGTACTGAAGGGCTCTCAAACCAATTTAAAATTAAGATTAATCTGAATTCATGTAATATATGGAAAATCATTCTAAAATTGAAACTTGAGAAACTGTGTTTTAATCTTGAAAGTTTTATTTCTTTTGCTACACCAATGTGAATGTGGACTTGCACTCTGAATTATACACGTGACCCATCCTCCAAATAATTTTTTTAGAGTATTCATTAACTGTACAGTAATACTTTTCAAACATTTTGTATGAGCATTTTTTTGCAAGTGTCACACTATAAAAATGCAATACAAACCATATAATATAGACAAATGTTAGGGGGTTTACAGTGCTTCTTTATTTCTTGGAGTATTTCCAAATAATTTTTTTCCTTTCTAATTTCCCTTTCTAATTTAACACATCAGTCAGTCTTTCTTTTCTTCTTCTGTGGTTTTAGCCAAATTGTGCTGCCCAGTTCAGAGTGTATGATGTTGTTTATACTCTGCTCTCAGTCTGGGACTAGGCAATCCATTTCCCTGGTAGTGGGAAATTCAGGATTTCCACTGCTCTGTGGAAGTGCTATTCTAAAGCAAGTTTCTTGCTGGGCCAGACAATGCCCCTACACTGAATAGCACAGGTTGAAGATTGACCCAAATGCAAAGATTGCACAATGTTTTCCATAAAATTTGGCATACTCTGTCTATATACTCTCCTACTCTCCTTCTAGCTAAGAAACATTTGCCAAGCAATCACTGAGATAACGTGCGAAAAGCAGATCATGAAAGCAATTATTTGTTTTCTGTTTTCTCAAGTACAAGGAAAGATAAAAGTACAAAAAGGATAGAAAATAAAGATGAGTAAAAAGTAAATTATTAAATTTAAAATAAATATTGAGAGCTAGTCAAAGATATTTATCAACACAGCTGAGGGTCTTAGAGACTGTGAGTTGGGGTAAATATGACTTCCTACTGGTACCATGCTCCTGTAACAGGGAATACTGCACTGCCAGACAACCCTCTGCAAGGGAATGAATTTATAGCAATAAACTTGTGTAGAGGTTTACTGATATAATGCTGCCTAAAAATCTTTATAGTGCTAAACCCTGTGTTTTCAATCAATGTATAAGTTTCCTCCCATTATATGTGCTCAAGTATTGTAAGAAAGATTTAAGTGTTATACTGGAGGAGAGTTGAAAATACTTATATTTTCTTAAATCTTTGGAAAATTATCTTAAACCTCTGTGACATATACTGATCATTTGGAGACAAAATGCTTTAAAAATGAGAAGTTGAAGGACCCTCTTATATGGGGAGGAAGCAGTTAAAAAAATGCAATATAGGACCTCTAACTGCTTCTGTTTAATCCATGCTCCGCTTAAGGGTGCAAGCAGTGCTCTGATCTGGAGCAGAGCTTGCTTCTTTTGCCTTTTCCCATTATGAAGAGTTCCCAACAGCAATACTACAAGACCAGGACAGGAGAAGACTCCCAGTGCAATATTTGAGTGCAGTGATTAGTTACAGCCACAAAGACTGAATGGTATCTTGACACTAAAACTTAAGCTTTTTTCAGATTTCAAATTTCACTTCTACAAATGGTTTAGCTGTTGCTTCATTATAGGAGTTCAGTAACACATATCAAGTATTTACAGGGAAAATTTGATAGAAATGTGTTTAATCTACTTTTAACACCAAACAGATTCAGATGCAATAAAGTAGTAACATTAAAAGGAACAGTAGATTTCAGAAAGCAGCATGAATAGTACAGTGTGACTGTAAGGATTCCCCTTGAAAGACTCTGCTCTCACACAGACGAATACTTCTGTGTGAATTGTCATTGCATTGCATTTTAAATTAGGAGATTTTTATCTCCTGAACTTTTCTGGATCTAATTAATGCAATATGAAGCAGTATATAAGTTCACCACATAATTTCCACCATTTTTAACATTTGGTGGTCTTATTTCAGGCATGCAGAACAGACAAATCAGTTTATCATCAAGATCAATGGTTTTGTGACAATAAGGAGAAAAACATAGATTATTCACAGAAGCTAGAAACTGGAATGGTTTGCTAGTTAAACACCATATCATTAAAACTAGTGTCAAGATTCAAAAATGATGACATATGTTCTTGATGGGAAGTGGTCACAGCATCAAGCATGTCAGAGTTCAAGAAGCATCTAGATGAGGCTCATAATCACCTGGTTTAGTTTTAGGTAGTTCTGCAAGAAGCTGGGAGATGGACTCAATGATCCTTACAGGTCCCTTCCAACTTGAGATATTCTGTGACAATACCAACTCACTTTTGATACAAACTGCTGCAAAAGTGTTTGGTAAGGCCCAAATTGTATTGTAAGCAGCTGTCAAATTATTGCACAGTCACTTGACATGGTTGGTCCAACCACTGTTTCTAATCCAATTACAAATACTGGTGAAATAAATATGCAATGTCAGAAGATGTTCCTGCAGGTCACAGAATCACAGAATGGGTAAGGTTGGAAGGGACCACAATGAGTCCAACTTCCCTACTCAAGAAGGGCTATCTCAGAGCACATTGCAGGGAATTGCATCCAGATGGTTCTTGAATATCTCCAGAGAGGTAGACTCCACAACATCTCTGATCAGTCTGTTCCCAGATGTGGTCACTTGTGGTCACTTCCTCAGGATTCAGGTGGAATTTCCTGTGCATCAGTTTCTGCCTGTTTCCTCTTGTCCTGGTGTCCTGCTTGGCACCATCAAGATGAGCCTGGAAACATTTTCCTGATACCCTCCCTTCAGATACTCGTAGGCAGTGATGAGGTTCCACATCAGATGTCTCTCATTGAGATGAACAGGCTCAGCTCCCTCAGCCTTTCTTCAAAAGTGATCCAGTCCCTTAGACAATTTCATAGCCCCCACTGAACGTGCTCCAGGGGCTCCGTGTCTCTCTTGTACTGAGGATCCCAGATGTGGACACAGCACTCCAGATGTGGCCTCAACAGTGCTGAGCAGATGGGCAATGCTGGCAATGCTCTACTTAATAGAGTTCATTGGCTTTCATAGGAACAAGGACACACTCTGCCTCATGGACAGCTTGCTGTCCAACAACTGGACAACAGCTGGATCCCCAGCTTATTTCCTGAAATGTGTGATGTTTTTTGTTTCCTAGCATTCTCATCTGGATATTTGGGCTTTACTAGTCTAGTTCTTGAGGGTTGGGAATATGCTGGTAGGTATCCAGCCTCCCTCAGATCCAGTCCCAATGAACTCTTGCAGCTATGAGTTCCACCAGCTAACCATGAATGGTATGAAGAAACATTTCCATATGTCACTTTTCTTTCCAATTGCTGGCAGGAAATCACTTTGTTTTTCCTTCTTTGTTTCAGCCAGTTGATCTTTCTACAGAACAAGGTGATCCACGCAGACCTAGCAGCTGTGACTTGCTGTGATTCACATGGAGAGGAATGCAGTGATACATGGGATTTTGCACCGAGGCAGAAGCAGATCCATAGGTTTGGAGGGCTGATCTACAATATGCACCATGGTTTTCTTTGCCGTCAAATTCTGTAGTAACCTGTAGAACTAGTTTGCAGTTTGGAAGTGGCTGAGTTAATTGTCATTGAGGTCTTTTTTTTAAGTGTCACACATATTTTTAAAGTAATTGTCTATTCTTTTGATGAACTTTGCCTGAAGACTAATGACTGCAAACATTCCTGCATAATAAGAGGCCTCATTAGCAGATCATCAGCTATTGTCTTGGAAAGAAAAAAAATGTAAAATCTGCATGGCTTGAAGGAAACGGTGTTTTTTCTTTTGTTTTTTATTCTTTAAAAAAAAATTTTTGATGCACTGAATGTGATGATGCTTTGGTTGCTTTTTCAGTTTATAACAGTATGTGTTTACCACACTTTCCCCAGTGACATTATGAAACAACTATGTTTTTGTTATACAAGGAAGTTATGAGGTTTGCTAGACAAAATTTGGATGCTTATAATGATACTGTCCATTTAATTTTTTTTTTTTAAGATCAAATTGTCCTCTAAGGAGTTTATTCACATTCTACTATTTGTTGAAAGTTGTTGTGAAATCTGGCTTAGTCAGTAGCATGACCTGTCTCAGTTGCTCTCCCCATCTCTGGCCAACTGATGTTACTAGTCTTTATTAAGTGACTAACGGTGTTATATTAACTTTTATGAGTTTCTACCACAAGATATATAACATAGGCAAAATCATAGAGAATAGATTAATCTTGGAAAACAAAATATACCTGGCAAATGTTCACCCTGTACTTGAGAGGTCAATTATGCATACTTTTGTTCCACATGCTTTTGTGTATAAAATGTCCATTATGTGATCTCTTGAAATCTAAAGGGTAGCAAATTTTTTTCAAAATATTATTGAAAGTTTTGCCCTTTTATTGTTACGGAACATTTGAAGGAGACAAGTGTGGAGTCTCTTTTTTTTTTTCTTCAGTGATACAAAACAATTTTCCTTCAGTCTTACTCAGGGAAATTTTAAAAATAGTGTTAACTGAGTAGTAAGTGCAAAATCGAACAAATACATTAAAAAAGACATGCATTAGAACATTCTGAAGATGGAAAAGAAATAGATATTAAAATAACAGGAAGTTGCAGACAATACAAGACTTATTAACAGGTTTTTAAAAATTAGTTGTTTGGAGTTATGTAGACAAAACTTTTTCTATACCTAGTAATCAGTGGGGGTATGGATAACCTTTTCCCTAGTTTTATTACGTTCATAGTAGTTTTGATGTTGTACCACAGCTGCTGTCAGCAAAGGCAGAAAGCACACATAGCTGTTTCACTCCCCTAGCAGCTACTCCACCTGATATGACCTAGCTTTGCTGTACAGGAATGGTCTTTGCATGCCCACAAACTCTGCTATTGATTTCACCATACTCCTTTCCCAGCAATTTGACACTATGGAGTGCTGGCACCGTTGAAATCTTTCAACTGGAAGCTCTTCACCACCAAGGTAAATAAGGAAGCTACAGTTTCAGTAGCTGAAGTTTGTATCATGTCAGCTTTAAATTATCTCAGTTCTGTAGGGACTGCTAATCTCACCTTGAGCCTAACTGTACCTGCTGGTTTCTACTTGGTGTATTAGAAAAAAACCCAGTGGTGGAGTCTGCTCTTCCAAGCTATTCTGTTGTTACCTTTCTGTTGCAGACCCATTGATCTACCCCACCTTAATGGTTTAAATGCACATAAATGTTACATTTATCCACATTCTTGAGATGCTAAAATATGTATTATATTTAGCCTTTATATGTTAAACAAAGAATAAACCCTAGGAACACTTGGTAGCCTGTTTTTCATTGGTTAGAGCTGATTTTCCCTCAATGAATTCAAAATTCATTTGCTATTTTAAGGGAACACAGTAAGATTTTATTCTGTGGGAGGGCAGTAGAGTGGGGAAACAGTAAAGTTTGGCTTGCAGCCAGAATTAACTGGAGAATTTCTGGATTTTGGCTGCACTTACTGTAATAGCAGATTAGTCTATGCTGAGAGATTTATCAGGGCCTGCACAAAATTAGAAAACCGAATCTGCTTATGGTGAAAACTTCTCTACAAGGTCAAAGCCCACTCAGGTATTCTCTGTGCAATCCACCACTACCTGTGCCCCTCAGACATCTGATGACTGCTTCATAGCAAAGCCATCTTAGAAGTAATTTGTTTTGAGCCCTTGGATGAGCCTTCTTGAGCATATTGAAATTAAAACAGAGAAGGAACAGAAAAAGTCTAGAACTTCATTCTCTTCATTGTTTCTCCATAGCCTAGCAATTATTCAAGAGATAAATGACTAATATACATGGCAAAACATGTTTCCATTAATATTTGTGAATGAGCTACAATTATGAAACTGTTTTCCTGTCCCTGCCAAATCTCTTCTAGTGAACTATTTTTGTCATGGGAATTTGCCATAAACATTTTATGCTTAAGCATAAATTTAAGATGATTTATTTTGGATTTATATCAGTATATCTCATTTTGGCTCATGGCATTTTCTTTATTTAAGACAGTAGAAATCTCAGCAGCATCCGACTTAGTGAAGAGAACTATGGAGGTTCTATGGATAGCGAAAGTCATACTTCTTTTAAAAAAAAAAGCTGTATACCTATGTCAATACTATTGAAAAGAGTTTCATGTCACAATAGTGCATTAATATTAATTAAATCTTGGTTTGCTGTAAGGGTTTTCAATCATTATTTCTGTTGCTTTTTTTTCCACATTTCTCACACAATTCGTATATTTCTGTTTTATACAGTGTAACTTTTAAAAGAGTCAAGGTATTTGCATATGTAAGTCAAATTTAGAAATGAGAAACATGAGAAAGCTATTTCATGGAAACAGCATCAGGAAATTGTGGGGAAATAAATATTATATCTCATCTCTGACCATGAGGTCATACTACACCCAGTTATGAAACATCATTTATATTTATAAGCTCCTACCTCTGTGGTTTTGAAGGAGGGGGAAGGTATTCTTAGTTTGCACACTGCAAATCACAAAACCAAGGGATTCACTCTTATGGGAAGAAATTTGTGAGTTATGTCAGTCTAAAACTGGATCCTGCTCCTAAAACCCGGGTTACATGATTAAAATACATAAATAAATAAATACAGAAGTAGACAGAAAGCTGCACAGGGACAGGAGGAACAAGTCATTTGCACTGTAGCAAGAAATCCTCAGATCAAGCAGCCTCTTTTCAAAGTGTGATTGTGGAATGTAGCAGCTGCTCAAGATTCTGCTAACTGTGTAAGATTCATGACCAGTAGATTAATTTACTTTTCACCAATTGTAATTTATCTTACATCAGACTGTTTACAATTTCTCTGCCATCTACATGCATTAGCACCAGGTTAACGTGCAAACTATGCACTAAATTATGTCCTGGATAAATCTCTCCTGCTAAATACCACAGTCCTTGTCCCTACTTCCTGAGAATAACCTTTGATCTTCACATCAACAAAAAAAATAATTACTATCTTTGCCCAACCCAGCACAAGTAATTTCACTCCTAAATAACTGCACAGCTGGAGACAGATGTGTTCTTCTCTCTGGGCAGACCCTACAGGTTATAAACCCACAAGGCTTTATATCATACTTGTCATTCGTTTATCAGGATCCAAATGTTGTACACTGAAAATGTGTGTAAAACATTCTCAGAATTTCAAACAATAACAAATCAGAATGGGGGAGGGGGAGAAAAGGCTGCAGGAAAAAATAGAAGGCTCCCAGCTGTGCAAAGTTAAGTAGCTGGATTAGCAGAAAATGCACTCCAAAAGTTACATTTTTGCCATCTTCAGCAAAAGTTGATTCAAGGAATGTATTAGCAAATTTTAAAATCAGTGCCAGACTAATGCAAAAATGTTTCAAATCTTCCTTTACCATGCACAAAGACATCCAGACTATAGTATTCTGGTCAGAGAAGTCTTGGAGCTCTTTTTTCCTCCCCAATAACCTATTTTCTGATGAAGACAAAGAACTCCTTATATCTTTCATTTCTTCAGTTAAAGAAGATTTTTCTTTGAAGCATATATCTTAATGTTTGATTCTGGTTTTTCCTTCTATCTTCATGTCTCTTAGGCACTCTGGGTTTTTTGTTCCTTAATCATATAAAAGATTGTATCATTTTTGCTACATTAGGGAAAAGAAAACAAAGTAAGCAATGTCATTTAGGGAACTTATGTATTTAAAATAATTTTTGATGATAGAATGGAAAGGAAGAATTTAAAGGCGAACAAAAATAGAAAATATAGATTAAAGAAATATTTTAAACATTAACTTGTGAAATTCAATATTACAATCTATATGAATATTACAATCAATTATATGGCTACTGATATATAATTTATTAAAGATTAAGGAACATAGTAGTACATCCTAAGAGGAATATAAAAACCTTCTAAGCCAATTTAATGAGTCAACTGATATTAAACAAACCTTTAAACAATTATTTGAGATCAAATGTCACATGAATTTTATCCAATATGACATGTGCAACTCAAAATTACAAAGAAACATGAAGTTAAGCAGTCTGGATAATGAATTTTTTTCTTTTAATTCAGAAATCACTAGTATTTAATCAGAAAATGTCAATCTCGTCTAAATGAGGGAAGAATTGCCCAATTTATCATTTTTTTTCCCTCTTCATTATAACTATTTACTTTGTCTGCAGTCTTCTCTGGTCTCTGCAGGAAGCACAGACAGTCCTGAATTGCTGCTCCTTTGTTCATCATAGCTTTTTCCACCTGACAGTGGCACCTCTCCCAGCTCTCTTAAAACATCAGGGTGACATCAAGTGGGAAAACAATCTGGAGGGGAAAAATGTGAAACAGACTATTAGCAAATGGCCATGTTCAACTGGCTACTCTTTCTATACTCTAAGGTCTGGACAGATCAGTCTTCTCTGGCTGAAACAAAAGTCTCATCCTTGCTGAATGTTCTTTTTCATCCTGGAAGTGGGTCTGTTGCCCTCTGTAGATCCATACTAATGAATAAAATCACTGAGGGCTCACCCTGTGGCTCAGAGGACAAATGGTTTGGCAGGGTGATTAAGTCCATGGTGTACTTGTCTCCCGTGCAGGATGGCCTCAGCAGTCCTCCAGCACAAACCATGCCTGAACTGAGCCTGTGAGACAGTGCTAACTAGCATGAGCCAAAACTGGGTCCAGAGAAAAACTGCAATTATTAACCAGCAGTTTGGAGATGGACAACAGAAGAACACAGAAACAAGATGATCCCATGCCCCAATCCTGTTAAGCTAGAGCAGACATAGAGTGACTAAAATTGCCATTCTGCTTCATGAGATATATTCCAAGTGTATAGATGAG
Source organism: Drymodes brunneopygia (assembly GCA_013400955.1). NCBI lineage: Eukaryota > Metazoa > Chordata > Aves > Passeriformes > Petroicidae > Drymodes > Drymodes brunneopygia. The sequence continues at coordinate 95,635 of VZTZ01024870.1, read as the reverse complement.
GCAAATGGACAAAATTTTTGTGAGCATTTTCAGATCTAATGTGCATGTTCCCACAATTTTTTAGTTATAGACAATTCTCAAACACTACAGCCACAAGGAAAACACAATTTTGACTGACAATCATAGAACAGAACTAAAGCTAACAATGAAAGACAAGAAGAAAAAACTCCTGTACTTTTAGGCTGATTGCTGAAATACAGTCATAGGAGCAATTCCTTTACTTTCGGCAGTGAATCTCCTAAAATAGTGAGCTGAGTCTGATGAAAATTAGATCAGCTACTATGTGAGGGTCTCACATTACATTTGTTGGAGAAATGCAATAAGCTTTCTTGGTCTACATCTCTTTAACGTGTCTGTGAATGGGAGGCTTCACAGTGACCACAGGGTTCAGAGTCCAGATTACATATCCTGAAGCAACCAGGGAGTATCGCATTCTGTATAAAACATTTTTCAGCTAATATGGCAGGCAATGATACTTTCAAAAGCTTCTAAGGGACTTAAAGGTGTAAGTTCCCTTTCCAACCAGGACCCTGGTCTGTATATACGGTATAGTCACCAAAAAGCTAGGCACCATAACCCCAAGGGTTTGCATATCTCACTATCCCTAAGAGTAATCAGCAAGACTGAACAATGAGTTCAACTGTCTCTGAACAGAAACTGAGAGGAGAACTGACTAACCTAATGAGCAGATCCTGCTAAAGTAATATTTGAAGATTTGCCAGAAAAGAAGGCCCTGAGTAACTGGAATTCATGCCATGAATTCCTTTGTGAGCTAATATTTTTGCAGTCCTAGGCAAAAAAAAAGGCGTGATATTGGTGGTAAAAAGGTGGTAGTCATGCCAGTGCCAGTGTTCCCTTTTATTCAAAAAGGTGAGTGTTAGAGAGCAAGATGTGGTAATGTGGGGTTCAGAGCAGCTTGAGGAGATTACAGCCCACATATCCCCTGTGAGTTCTTCAGCCATGAGGGTAGTGACCCTCATAATCATAAACATATTTTCTCTCCTGCACAAAGATTTAGGTATACTACTGAAAGGAGAACAGTTCTGTCAGACAATACTAAGACCATTATATCCCAAAATACCCTTTAGATGAGAAAGCCAGCTTGTAATATCTAGTTAAGGCACAAATGGCTGAGAATGGCAAGTTGTGTGGCACATACCTGGGAAAGCTGAGAGGGCATGGAGGAGCTGCAGGAATAGTCCACGGGTGGAAGATGACACTGGCTGCCCAGATTCCCTGAGGGTGGAGTAAACTGGGCTGGATGCTCAGGTAGGTTCTAGGAAGGTCTGGCAGTGTCTGCTTCTGCTCTTGAGTCAGCTTCTACCACAGACAAAATGTGGGGTCCACAGTAGCCCATGTGATAAGGTCAGGGGACTTGGCCTGCAAATGAGAGCCCAACTTAAACTGTTCATGGTAAATAAAGCAGATGGGAAAGTGAATGTGCAAATCTTCCATGGTTTAAGTGACTGGAAACAACCTTCACAGCCTTCACTGGGGTGAAAAAACATCTTCATTCCTACTTTCCTACTTTTTCTGGGTGGTGTAATCCAGCATTTGCTGATGTTGGGTTTCCACAGCAGGCTGAGTCAGATGGTTCTGCCCACCCTTTGCTCCCACCCTTTCTACTATACTCACCTGAGCATTTGGCTGGTGTTGTGTTGATCCTGGTCAGCATGCTGAAGGGAAAAAACCACCTTTTTTCACATCCAACATTTTCTGTTGGATTTGCATGCTGAAATGATTCAGCACAGAGAAGGCCAAACAAACTCTGAAAGGGAGAGGTTAGGACCATGGAAAAGGGTGAGATTTTGAAAAAACTAAGGCAGGTTATGCTTGCACACCAGCCCATTGAGCCAGCAAGGAAACAGGTAGGGAATGCCTGCTGGCATCAGGCTACTAAGCGAGTGTAGCCAGTACTAAAGCTCTCAAGGGGAGGTGTTTAAGCATTTTATGGAACTTTAACAGAAGAAATTAGACTTCAGGCAACTTAAGGATTCAGTGATGCCTACATTGATGTTTGTCTGAATTTATGTTTGGATTATGGTTTTTGCAGCATTTAAATAACGTTTGGTTTCCTATGTCAATCTGAGGTTTCTAACTCGTGATATCAAAGGTACTTTTGCAAATGTCATGTAAGAGCTAAATTACCCTGGGTATCTTTGAGAATTTTAGCCATTCTATTTCCAAACCATTCAAGGCTAATTGTAAAGGCTGTAATAGTTTCTATGTTGTACAAGAGACTCCCAATTCCAAGTGCCATATGTTACTAAGCACCATATTATCTGATACTCAGCCAGAGCCTTTTTAAAAGACAGATTGTAATTAAGTGTCATAAATTCTGTTCTCTGATGACTATTATTACTATAGTGCTAGAATAAGTGCCTGAAAGATACATGTCTATTAATAATTTTTAATTATATAACTTATAGAGCTTACTTTATTAATTTAGGCTCAGACAATCTTGTTTCCCAGTTCTTAAGAAAGACATTATAAAAAACCCAATCCATAATGTCTTATTCTCCATAATCCAAACCTTGATTAGATTTCTCTCACTTTCTGAGTGAAGCCCTAAGGAGCATCCCGCAAAGCCAACAGTCTGCCGTTCTCATACTTTTACTTATTCTTCAGACCTTCATGAAGAACTTTGAAATTCAGTAATAGCAGTTTTAGCAAAAAATCTGTTAGCCAATAGGAAAATTTTCATGCATTGTATTTTATTATTAATAAGAACTTCCTGTGGATGTCTGATCTCTGAGAAGTGAGAAAAAAAATCTAAATATCAGGTACAGAAAAACTACAAGAGGAAGGCTAAATTCTCAAACTCTATTTCAACAGAATTAAAACAGAAAATTTCATGGGAACCAAGAGGAAAAAGAGTTTATACTGGCATTCTAATCAGATTTCCATCACCTATTAAAATTGTTAACTTACAACATATGTAGCTTTTTATAAAACAACAAGAGTAAGATTGGAAATAATCGAAATTAAAGACTTTTCCATTGCCAGTATAACCCATGGGATTAAAATCTGAGCTTTTTGCATCTTTTCATTATTTGTCATTGAGACAAATGATATCTGTTGCATAAATTCTGAATCCAGGTTTTCTTTCTGTGCCCACAGCACTGTATGACGTGGGAAAGCTTCATTTTTCTCTGCTTCAGTGAGATGACAGTGTCAAAATTCTAGGTGATACCAGCCAAACATGATAAAACTGCTCCAACTGCAGATCTAGCCCAAGGATCAAAGCTTTGAGTCTATGCATGACATCTCAAAAAGTAATAAGCAAAGCAGTATTCAGTAGTAACAAAATACAAGCCCAAGCAAGACTGTTTTCATGCAAAGACATCGATGCCTTTTGACAATGTCAATTTGAGCTGATGCAGGTGGACCAACACTGGTGCTCAACAATCCCAAAATAACAGCAAATCAAGTCCAAAGGAGGACAGGGGAGCCCTAAAGCACGTGTTACCCATGCAGTCCTCCAGGGAGAAGTCTTGTTCTACTCTTGAGCACACTATGCTGCATACACTGTCTGGAGAAGCCACACATAAGCCAAGCACAGATCCATCACCCAGAAAGACATGGCTTTTTCCGTGTGATTTTTACCTATCTTCAGGAATTCAGGAAGACGAAAGCAAAATGTAGAGCTTGGTATCATCACATTGTGTTCTGATCTTTCCAGTAGTATACTGAGTCCATAAACCAATTTGTTTTGCTCAGTGATTCTCTGCTTTTTTGAACTAGATGGAGTAAAAAAGGCTAACATCCTTTCCAAAGACCAGTCTGTATCCCAACAACAGACATCTTCTGTATTTATATATGCAAATAAAGCACAGAAAAACAAACATCACATGGAAAGACACACAGATATACAAATGCTGAGAACATATGTTAACAAATAGGCATCTAAAACCATTTTTCAATGATAGTGTGTGAAGAGGAGAAGTGCTTAGATATCAAAGGGATGTGCACGGTAGAGTCACTAATGTATTGAATACAAATTCAATATGTATTACAGTTCACCAGTGTAAATAGGGTTAGAGCTGGGAAAGTTAAGAAGAATATTAAGAGAAATACAAATTTTGGGGCATCTATATTCTTCACTAAGGGCTTTTGGTCCCTTGGGGTGTTCTGACTCTACTTTTTGTTGTGCGGAAGATGAAAAAAATATGTATAGCTAGAAACCAACATAAGAACTAAATCCATCTGGGGTTATCATCTCACTAATATTTTAATTGAATGCAGAGTCTCTCGTCTTGCTCCAAGCCATTTTAAGATAGTTCTCTTTCTCTTGACCTTTTAGATGAGGTCTACAGTTACATATATCTTTCTTTCTGTTCTGAAAATAAGTGGAGAAATGGTAGCAGTGAGTATTGTGATCCAGTGAGTTCACCATGACTTTGGAGAAAGGCTTCTGAAGTGAACAATTGTAGATGGCCCTGAGTGTGCATAAGCCCCAGACTACTCCGTTTATAGTGGCACTCAATATCCCAGTAGAGCTATATGGTAAATAATATTATTATAACCAACAACATAGATTTCTGTTTGGTTTATTCACTTTTAGGTCATGAGGGGAATAAAGATCAGCACAACTACTGTGTCTATTTAGGCATTTATTTCAGTTCTTTCTGCCCTGCACCTTGCATTAACATGTGAAACTCTGCGGAGACTGCTACAGCACAATGAATCATCCCACTAAGTCACTAATTAGAGAAAATTCCTCTCAGATTCAGTGAGTCATCAGCTCTGCACATTATGTTTTTCAGACTTTTTCACAATACCTGGAAAATTCGGAGAACATGAACAGTAACATTTCATAGACTGGAGAAAGTCACTTGAAGGGAATAAACAAAAAAAACCCAAATAACAAACCTCGAACAAATAACTTTCTTTACTTTCTTTGTTAATGATTAAAGGAGTTCTTTAGGATGAAAAAAATTAGTACCTTGAATTGAAGTGAGCAAATTTGAGAAAAGGTACCATTTTCTCATGAAGGAATATTCTTTTGATTAAGAAATGTATCAAATGGCATGTGTTTGTAAACTTGCATTTGTATATGTTAATAACATATGCACAAACAGGACTATCTGTTATCTGAGCTCCCATTTATATTAAAATATTTATCCTCTTAATTCTTCTTTGATACTGGTAAATGTTGCTATTATTGTATTACAAATGAGAACTGAAAGAGGCAGACATATCTGTGAAAATTTTGCTTTATCACAAAAAGAAGTGTATGGCAGAAAAGAATTCAGAAACAAACCAACAGCATCTAATGCTACAAATAGCACTATTTTTGCTGATCTGAATGTCAAAATGTCTCACAAAGCCTACTTCATTTCACTTGTCCTTTGTTAATGCATGACAAATTCATGAAGATATGGAATACTTGTTTTCCCAAGCTTCATTGTGAATCAATGATAGAAGCAGGGAAGCAACCCAGAACTTTTAAGCCCATCTCATTTTCTTGCACCAAGGAAACTTCTGACTCTGGTTTTATGCCCTTTAAACTGTATCTGACGTTTTAATCATTTATATGAAATGACCTGGATAAGCGACTTCAAATATTAGTCTCCAGCCTTTCCAAAATTAATTGACTAAATTGCTTTCATAGTCAGCTGACTGTCACTCCTGTCTTTTTTTTACTGTCAAGATAGAAATGGAAAGAAAAGACCCATATTTATTAAAACATAGCCAAGAGTTAAAGTGAGTCTGATATGAAAAGGACATAATTCCCTCTTGGAAAATCTATCCAACAATTTCTAGTAATTTGAAGATCTACATCTTTGTGAATAAGCAAAGGTTAAATAAGGTTAAAACTTTACTATACTATACAACTAAGGTTGTATTTATTCTGTAGTAGACTGTTCAAAATATCTAGCATACAGTCTTGACCTTGGAAGAGACTGAGAATGCAAGAGCTGTCAGTGGTTCTTATACAAAACTGAGTCAGCATCAAAAATGTCAGCAGAACATTTTCTGTTTTAATTTAATTCTCTCAAGATTTTCATTGGAAATGTGTGTTCATTTCAAAATTGTTCAAAATTGCCAAAGTTAAGGAATTCTCAGCTCTGCACAGATGATTGCATTGTGTGGTTAACCACTTCTCTGCATCTCTGGAGCACTGCATAAAGCAGGGGAGCAGCTACCTTTTCACACAAGTAGGACCCTCAGAGTTGCAATGAACCAAAGATAAAAATACTCAAAAGTACTCCTGACAGGATGTTAGTCAGAAGATGGTGCTATTATAACAGAACTTCTGAGGCAGCTGAGTCCTTGTGGGAAAATGCAAGAGAAAGTAAATCCCAAGCATAAACTAAAAGCTGATTTCAATGCAAGGTCGTGCTCTGCATCTTGCTGAATGCACCTCACAGAAATGTACTCACTAGGACACCCTTTAATTCTACACCTTGGCTTGCTTGCATCAAGGGAGAAATGCACAGGAAAACACATTTTAAATTGCCATTCACAACCTTTTGCACATTCATTTGGATCTTAGCTGATTTCAGCGACCTTCAAATGATCAACAACATTTTTATGTATTTCTATAGGACATAGTATGTCTCCATGTCAATATATAGGTCCTGGCTGAATTGCTGCTGGTATTGGAAGCAACCTGGAAATAGACAGTAATATAATTTCATGGCCTCTGGAGAATTATTTGCTCAAATATCTACATAGAACCACTGTTTTGTATCATATAGAAATAGCTTTGGAAACACTTCCTTTTGTCTTAATAAGGGGAAAAAATGAAGATTACACAAATCTTCATAAACAGAATACTAAATTTTCTGCAATGTGTAAAGATTGCATTGTGACTGTGAAGAAGAGAAAGCTGATGTTGGTGGGAAAATGAGGAAACAAACATAATTACTAAAACATCTGGCTACAAGTAAATGAGCATGATTACCTACACAACAAATGGGTGATTAGAAATGCATGAAATTAGAGCAGTCCACAGGAAGCTAATTGTTATAATTGATATGATGAGTGATACGGATTCTGTAGTCTTTGGGCAATCATGAAAACTGGATTGTAGAGGAAAAGGCTGAACCACTAAGTAGAAAAGATCACAGATGCATTTTGCTGTCTGACAGAGATCTCTTCCTTTCTAGAAAAGCCATAGTGCTGTTCTTAATATCCAGAATATAATGAATATACATGTACATAAAGAAAACCAAACTGGGGACAGGTGTTCTCATCATGATCCAAATACATTAATAGAAGAGGTCACCATTCCTGGCTGCACTCCAGTGCTCTTCTGAAGAACTTTACTGTATTGAGTAAACTTCTAGTGGAACAATCCATTTAAAAAAATTGCAAAAATCACATCTGTGAGATGAAACAGCTTGATAGCCTGGCATTGCTTGAAAATTCCATCAGGCTGCTCTCCTGGAAGGCTGTTAGGCCTTAAGAGTCAGGGCAGTGCCATTAATGACTGTAAGGAGAATGATACAACAGCTGTATATCATGTTTAGTTACCTAATTAAAACATTTTAAATATGTACATCACATTATTTCTGCCTTAACAATTATTATTTGGCTCATTTCTTACAGCTGTTTTCAACAGCAAAGGTCAACTCAGGGAAAAGATTCAGAGGAGTGAGAGGAAAACATTGTAGGAAATATTTTGCAATTAGCTATTGTTAGCTATTATTAGTTACTTAGCTATTCTAGAGTAAATCTAGAGGAACACTACTGCTTCTACTGCAGCATGTATTTACATCATGGGAAAAACCAAAAGAATGGGAAAAGAGACAGTCAGTGGAAATGGGGTGTAACATGATTGAAGAGAGGGGTCAAAATCTTTCCTGCCAAAAATGAGCAAACCTCTGTGAAAATGTCAGTGAAGCTTCACTCAGAAATGTCAGGAGAAATTTTAGCCAGAGTGGGAATTTCACAATGAATACTTTTTTGTTTTTGAAACAGAGCCATATCTTTAAGTACTTTTAGGATTAAATGCAAGCATTTTCAGTGGGCTCTACTGTGCATCGTTCTACAAGGCACTTCTCCTGTTTCCTTGCTGGACAGCCCCTGTGTCTGCACTACATTAGAGAAGGGAGCCCTGCAGCTTCCAGGCTCCTTTCCACAAATGGGGGCTGCTGGCTGCTCACTGAGTACAGCAGTGCCCTGCAGCCACAGCCCCTGCCAGGCTGGTGGTGCTTCTTCCAGGTGTCAGCACAGTCCTGGCTTCTCTGCCCCAATGGCCACTTCTACAGCACTGCTGTGAGCTCTGCAGGTCTGCAATACTCTTTGTAAAAACTTTTTAAAAACTGCTTTTATGATTGCTTTTAAAACTTCTAATTAAAATTTGGGAACTTCCACATTCAGTTCAATTCTGAGGCATGAAATTCATTTCCCATAATTTTAAGTTACCTTCAGCTGTATTTTGTTGTAGATGAGTAAGAGGAAAGAGTAAAAACAGCAGGCCTTATAAGGAGAAGAAATCTGAGAATTAAGGAGTTAATTGTATTCTGGCATGAATAACATTCTCATTACCTCACTATCCACTATGGGTAAACAGAAAGAATCAGAAATATGTTTGCAACTATTTCAAGGGTACTATTAATTTTGATAGATTTTGTATGTACACCAGTATATCTGAGAATATTGATCTTGATTGGTCCTTGCATATGTGTCCTGAGGTACACAATGTAGGTCCTGCTAATTAGAAATTCTTAAATTTTCACGAAATCAGTAGACTTCAAAAAATGAAATGTAATCAGGCTCAGTAGTTTGCTAAAAACTGTTTCCTTTATGGGGAATAAAAGTAGCTATATTAATTCAATTTTCAAAGATTAAACCAATTAGGGAGTTTTGTTTCTTGCTAAATGCACAAATCCTTTTCACAGACAGGTTTCATGAACTATGCACTTACGTATGTATTTTTGTCCACAAGAATTCATACCAAGTCAGTAAACCAAGAAAAATCCAAATGCATGCAAAAATGAAAGAAAAAGTAAGCAAAAGGATTTCTCAAAGATTCATATCCCAGTTAAACAAGTAACTGACTTGGCAGGTCTTGTCTTTGTTTTGTCCCTGCAGCACAGTCTAGGAAAGGGCACTCCCAGTGGGAGCTGTTAGTCTTGAATAATAAAACAGATAACATGCAGAGAAGACTGAAAAGAGCCATTGCAGAGGCTGAGGGAGAAACACTAATATTTGAAAGGAATCCCAGTGGTGGATGCAAAATTTGCCCAAATAAAAGGGAACACATGTTCTTGTGGCAGAACAGCTCAGCAACCAAGAAAATAACCAGGCATGAAAAGCTTTATTTTCCAATTAGATCTGTTTAGCGAGTTTGATACATGCACTGTGTTTCTCCACCATGTCTTGTCCAACTTTTGGTCTCTCTGGAGTTGAGTAGCTCCAGGTTCAAGGCTGGACTTCTCCTTTGTCAAAGAATTTATGGGGGCAGAGATGCAAGATGATCCCCCACAAAGCTTTCTCCTTACAATTTAGTCAAAGACCTTTCTCATTTTCACGAGTGTTTCTGCTCATAAGTCAGCTGGAAACCCAGAGGAGACCAGGACAAGTTTTACAGAGAAGATCTGCTCCCATATCTCTGCTTCAATACTATTCTCTGAGAGCTGTTCCCTAGAAAATATGTTGCTCTCACATCTCCAGCCAACATCTGGCCTGAGAACCCCTGCTACACAGATATGAACACAGTCCCAGTCTTAACGCGTTGCTGAACTTCCCACTGAGGAGGAGGAAAATGTAAGAAAAGGGAGGGATGTAACACTGCCTTCAACTCTACTGGTACAGATTTATGACCCTGTTGAAAAGGTGCTTCAAGATCTGCTGCCAGATAATCTTTGTTGGTTCCCTAGAAGTAGCTTTTAAATACAACCAGTCCCACTTGGAATGGTGTGGTCTACATTCTGCACACAAATAAACATGAAAATAGAAAAATATTTTGTAAATGCAAAGTATAGGTCCAGGTGACCCCTAAGACTGCCTATCTTTCCTTAAAGAAAAAGCTACATGAACAGAAGTGCCAAGTGTATGCATCATTTGCCAAGAGTGTGCAACAGGGTTTAGAGCACCAGGACACTGGAGGTCTAGTTGTCTTCCCTATATTGCTTCTCATCTGCTCTTCTCTTTGTCAAGTCTCTCCACTTTCCTGAACATGTAAAGTTTAGCCATACTAATGACACATACTTCTTTTGTAAAGCATTAACATCTGCTAAAGCAATGAAAATATTCATTCATATTAATAAGAATGATCCGTGGTGCCTATTGGAAGCAAAAACATACAGGAAGAGAACAGAAAGCATTTAGCTAGAAATATAGCAGTTGGGAGAAGTGCCTGTGTCATGTGTTGTAAATGTGGAAAACGGAATACAAAAGGCCCATTTAATTCACATGAGATTCACAACCCCTCATATACCACGTTTGGTGCTGATTTCTTTGAATTAAAATGGCAAGAAAACCTCCTCTCAGTTTTTTGTTGCATTTTTAGTTTAGTTTTATTTTGTTTTTAATCAAGCTCTTGCTCAAGCCCTGTGAGTAAGAATTCAGTAACACATTGTAAATCACATATTGCAAGTTCTGTGACTTCAGATGAGATAGTAAAAGATAATGCTGTATAATTCACATGTGGCTGGTTTGCCATTCAGGCACCACATGTCAGATTCTCTCTCTACACAGCTGAATGTGTGAGCAAAAAAGCTGTAGAGACTGCAAATAACATAATTTTAAGGTCCTGGTAATTAGAATTATTTGGTTATTGCTGAAAAATGTCAGTGTCTTACTAGTACAAGCCTAAACCATTTTTTTTAATAATCTTTGAGTCAAATTCAATTTATCATGAAACTTTTCCAAAAGAGGAACTGACAAAAAAGCCCAAAAACCAAAAAGCAACCAAAACAAAATGGAAGAAATACACAGTCAGCAGTCAAACCTTTCCCCAGTAAATGGTAGAGAAAATTATATTCCAAAGAAAAAGTGTGACATCCCATCATGACAACAAAAGGTTTCTCAAAGCTTCACATACCAAATAAATGTCTGAGTAAAGCTTTTTCAACAATTTAGTGTTATTTTTAAGATGTCAGCGAGTACAGTTGCTCAAACAAGGTCTAAACAGAGTCAGTGTCCTAAACCTACTCTGCAGCTTTGGAGAGAAATAGGTGAATTGCAATCCAAAAAAGCAACTTTTCTATGTTGTCCCTAAGAGAGTCCCAGTTAAGGTGTCTACAGCATAGGTGTAACTAACACCACTCATGGATCTACCATTTACCAAAATGAGGCCCCAAATGGACTGACAATTGACTCACATCATAATGTAAAGAGTAACTAAGTACTGTTCTATAGTTTTATACATCCCAGTGTGCAAAACAAACAGCTGTGCTCTCCTCTGCAGTTAGAAAGGCCTGGTTTCTCATTCCTAAAGATACCCAAGTGCTTCATTTTCACTACCTACCTAATCACTCACACAAATGCATATTTACCTAAACAGCCCACTGCAGAAGGAGGAGTCATGGCATTGTTAAGGACATGTCAGTCCAAACAGCCTTTCAGACAGATGCACAGTGGAACCAAGTATGAGCATCATTTTGTCTGAAGACATCCACACCAGCAACTCTCCCTGATCTCTCTAACTGGGTTTTGCACTGACCTCATGTATTCCTATGTTGTCAGCTACCAGACAGCTTTGTAATATTAATTCTATGTTTTTTTGGTTTTCAGCCCTTGAGGTTCCAGTTGTTAAGGATGCTGAAAGTTTAAACAACTTGCTAAAGGGGAAAGCTCTTGTGTCCTAAATGACGATGCAGTAGTCTTCATAACTAGAGAAACGGCTATAGCCAGAAAAGGGTAAACTTTCATATAATTATGTACACGTTGCATTAAATATAAGTGTGTATATATTATGTAGAAATATACATAAAATAACAGGTATTTGATAGGGTGAAGGAAAAGAACAAAAAGCCTTGCATTAGTTGGTACTACTGAAGAAGAGCTTACCTGAACAGGTTTATATAAAAACATGCATAAATTTACTTTTCCAGAGCATGCAGAAAATTTGGTGCCTCTATCCTTTATTTCAACCACAGGAATGACCATTTATGGATTTATTAGGATTGTTAAAAAACATTTCTCCTTTCTAGTATATTTTAAATAGGGCACTTGGAGGTATGATTTGAAGGTATGATTAAATGTAGTAGTGTAAATGGTTCACAATCTGCTGTTTAAGAAGCAACAAAGTAAAAGTGATTTTGCAAAACGTCTGTACTAAAAATGAATTTATGGTCAAAATCTGTCCGTAACCATTGGTGATCTCCTACTTTTTCTTTTAAAAGGATACATGGAGTCACTGTCATTTTGTCATTTGTTGAAGAAGCGAAACCACAGCAGAGGAAAACATTATTACAGGTTTATTATGTCTCAAAATATAGAAATATATTCCAACAGCATATTTTAAAGAATAATATAACAATAATCTTCAGCTTCTTAGTCTCAAAATGGTACACCATTATTTAAAAATATATTACTTAATGTACCCAAAATTTAGCATCCATCAAATTCCATTTAGAATAAATTGAGTTCAAAAAAGCATATCCACCTACCCAATTTATACAAAAACCAGTAACCCTTTTGAAGACAACAGAGGAGTTTAACTTTTCTAAAATCGTAATTCAGATGGAGATCTTTTTTCCTATACATTCTTGAGCATGAACTGCAACTAAATGTTGATATGTAGGCAATGTCAGTATAAAATACAGGTAGGAGTGTAAAATGGGACTGTTCTATTAAGGGGTAAGAGTTCCCAAGGCTGAAATCAGAACTGATAATTTTTAATATTTTTAATATTTTTAAAATTGAGTGTATGCACAGAAAGGATTTATGTATTACTCCAATAGCAAGATAAAATAAATTAGTTTCTGCAAAAATGACAGCTGCCTATTCACATGCATACACACAGTCACACACACACATGTACTCATCTGAGTTTACTGAGATATGTTTTAAATAACCAGAGAAGTCAGAGTTTACATGAATAGACTGTCTAAGAAGAAACTTATATATCCTATCCTTTTTTTAGTAACTCTTTGAGAATGGTTTAAAGGAAGTGTTTTCAATGAAGACGATTCATGATAAAAGCATATGTTATAATTAGCCATGTAATAGAGAGAAAAACATTTCTATTCTATTTTCCCATTTTCAAAACACTAAAACAAAGGGGTGCCCAAAGACATTGAATGTAATTAACTCAAAATAAACATTGTGTAGTGGTGATGGTAATGGTAATCTGTAATTGCTTGTGTAATTCACAGCCAAAGGATTTAACTCGAGCCCAAAATTTAGTGGGATTTAAAAAGTTATTTATATGGATTTAAGAACGATCAAAGTTACAATAGTTAATGCTAAATAAAAGGAAAAATATCCCATATTGAGTCTCGTTATTTAAACCAATCCCCACTTGATAGAAAAGCAGATGGGACTGCAAACAGGCTGCAAGTCACCCAATATCTTCTTATGAAAGGTGCTTTTTATCTTTTCCTGGAAGCAGCCACCACCAGGGATAAGATTTTTCATTAAACAAGTGACAACTAGTGCACCCCCTGTGCCTTCCTTGCACACTCATAAAACACATCCAGAAGTGGGAGCTAAATAAAGCAAAGCCCTTCCATACCCTGTATTCTGTATACTTTGTGTATATAGTAACTTGTGTATGTAATGGGAAGGCTTGTGTGGCTTTTTTGTTTGATTTTGGCTTGTTTTACAGTATTATAAAAATACCTGCCAGAGCAGTGTCGTAGATAATAGAGGTAAGAATGTTGTTGTTCAATTTTTAGTGTTAACTTGGAAAGTCATAGATAGAGGCAAGAGTGTGTCTACACCGAATTTCTGAAGCCTGGAGCCTTTTGCAAACTCTGCAGCTCACAAGCCAAAAAGTAACATACTCCTACAGTTACACTCATCTTGTTAAAGAAAATAGTTATAACAATTATGTGCAATTTTTTCACTTCTATTTTTTATCTGCTATTTATTTACTTAAGCACTGTTCAACATTTCACTTTTTCTAATGGAGCAGAACTTCAGAAACAGAAAATATGTTTAGCTGAGCAGTTTTGTTTAGTTTTTTTTCCTCCTGTGCCTTTTTCTAAATAAATACCTTGCCACAGTTTTCATTGGCACAATATGACCAAATGCATTTTAGCTCCTCTAACAATACAAAGCTGTTACAGAAGTTCTGGAATTTCTAGTTTAAAAAAATTCTATACAAAAAGGCTTTACTTTACAGTATTGAGATGGGATAAAGCAGATTTCAGTATGGTCAACTGAAAAATTAATTTCTGAACTTCTACTGCATAGTAAGGTGACCCATTAAATAAATGGTTCTGAAATTTTGCTCATACAAAAGAAACTATATACTTTTAAATAAATAAAAGCTACTATATACATTATACTGTACAATTAAATGAGCGATGACATGAAATGGAATAAATTTAGGCCTGCCTTTTCATCAGCAATGCTCATATCTTGACTTTATTACAATTTTGAATAAAACCCTCTGCTTTAGATTATTTTTTTATTTTAGTGGCAGCCACATGAACGCACCACCATATTCCTGTATTTTTTTAAAATAACATTGGAACTGTCATCAAAGTAGAGCACGGAGATTGCGTTCAGTTTTGTTGGTGCACAGCATGGCTTTGGTACATGATCGGGGAACATCAAGTGAACCTGAAAGACAGATAAATACATAGCTCATATATCAAACAGAGAGGTGCAAGGACAATGTCAGTGCAAAACATGTCTTTGCAATTCAGCAAGGGCTGCGGTCACAAATTTTCCTCGGTTAGCAACTTTAAAGTACAGCTTACCTCCAGCACATTTTTCTGATTTCAATTGCATGGGCAGAGTTATACAATAAAAGCAGATGGAGAGATAAATGAGGAGAAGCAGCCAAGACAGAAAGTTGGTTTTCAGATTAAATTTAGGGAAGAACTGGAGTTAGGCAGCTGCTCAGGAAAACATTTAAGCATATTGTCTGTACCATCTTTGCTGAGTGCAGGGCATAACATGAAGCAAAGGCTCAAGCCCCAGGTCTCACCAAGACCCCAGGCATGTGCTAAAATGCTTTCCTGTGTTGGGGTCTCAGTGTGCAGAAAAATCTATTGCAGACAGCAATGGCTGTGCAGGCAATGCCTCATAACAAAACTTTTCAGCCTATGAAATGTGGGGTCTCAGGTAGTATGAGTGCATTTTAAGGCCTTATCTAGGTATCAGTGGACCCAATTCCACTTCCACTGAAATAAAAATCAGTTCATAAGGTGGGTGCCAGCTGGACAGGATGTTTGGGGGAGGGGCTGGGGCAGAGAAGCCTTTATGTTCACCAGGCTGAAATATATCAATGAAAGGTTAAAGCAAAAGAAAAGAGTTTTGAAAAGTGTCCCAGAACAAACAAGATCTAGTGGAAATAAAATGGGGGAAATACAAGTTCTTTGTACTTGAAAGAAGGTTGGATGTAATATTCTACACATGCTGAAGACTTGGAAACTGGAGAGGCCAGAGAAGAGGGAGTTGTAATAGAGAGGGCAAGAGATTATTAAGGCATGGATGAAGACTTCAGCAGTAATAGGTTTCATTTGTATGTTAAGCCTTTGTAAATCTGT
Organism: Drymodes brunneopygia; assembly: GCA_013400955.1. Taxonomy (NCBI): domain Eukaryota; kingdom Metazoa; phylum Chordata; class Aves; order Passeriformes; family Petroicidae; genus Drymodes; species Drymodes brunneopygia. The sequence goes on along the minus strand of VZTZ01024870.1, from coordinate 80,012 downwards.
TAGAGCCATCTGTCTTGCAGTGATATAAACCCAGAGCCTTTGCCAGACAACAGAGAACAGTCTATCAGGAAACGATTTTTACATAACAGTTGCCATGAGAAAGTCCTTTGAAATAAGCAATAATAAATCCTGAAGTAGCTGTTTTGTAACAGTTTAGACACACATTTAAAAACTCTTTAACAAATGAATAGCAAAGCACTGGAGGAAAAAATTATTGTTCCTCACCTGGGCAGCAGTTTGTCCTGCCATAATCCTGGTCCCACCAGCCCCTGCTACCCCTGACAGAAGATCCATGGCCCCACAATACCCCCATGGAAGTGATGTTCACAGCCTTTTCAAGAGTTTACCCCAAATTCAGCGCAAGCCAACCTGATGATCCACTGCCTTGCATGACCAGGAAGTCAATGCTAGGCCTGTGCTTGTTCTGAGGGTGATGGGAAGCAGGAGACGAGAAGAAAGTTTATAGAGCTCATTAAATGCACCCTGTCTTTTATTTATATGCATCTGCATTGTCTGTTTGCCTGAGTTCAGTTGTAAAAAAACAAGAGAAAGAGAGAGAGAGAGTGAGGTACTGGCCCGTATTTCTCCTATTCTTGTTACAAAAGAAAATAAAAAAGAATCAGCGAAGTTTGGAGGGGTACCAAGGAACAATCACTTCCCAACCCAAAGAGTAGGCTTTTTCAGAATGGTGTAATCAGTATGGCCAGGAGGTGACTGCATTTGGATTTGGGTGGAGAATATGAATAATTGCTTCCCAAGCCATCCCCATATGCACACCTTGTGTAAATCTGAATTTTGTATAATTTAAACCAGAAAGCATTCAACTACTGTTATCTCATCTAATTTATGTACAGCTAAAATTTAATTGGCCTCATGATTTTTTGGCTGCACTGGATGCATGTACAGTACATGCAAAGGGAGACACACAATTCCAAAATGGCCATAAAAAGAGGGAAAATTAAGTATCCCATTTTAAAAAAATAGAACAAATTACACACATTTCTTAACAATGGGAAAATAACCATTTTTGGACAGGAAAGACACACAAGAGAAAGTAGCACTGAACCAACTCTTATTTAACAGTCCATAATTGCAGGAGGCAACTCTAACCTGGGGATCTCAGTGATATTGGCAACTTTTCTGAACAATGGTTGCATAATGCTAAACTATTGCTTTGCTGACCTACTTCTTTTCAGCTCAGGACTGCGGTCATGCTGTTCTTCGTTGTCTTCTAAGAACATTGCTATATTCCTTGCCAACTGGCATTTTCTGTTCCCTTTGACTTGAATCCCTTAACACACTTCTACTTATTTTCAGCCTCTGACGTTTTCCCTTCTTTTTGTAAATCTTGCTGACTTGAATTTTAGCATAGGAGGAATAATGTTGCATTGGTGGCTGGACTTGGAGAAGGTGAGTAAACAAAAAGTTGAATGGAAGGGAAAAGGTCTCAGCACATGCTGAGTTTTTAAAAATCTCCCTCTCATGTAGAAATACTTGGCAATTTTCACAAACAGAACTTGTTTTCTGTCAGAAAAAAATCATATTTTATTTTTGTTTGTTTGCTTGTCTGGGTTTGTGTCGGCTTTTAGTGTGGGGTTTAAATTTGAGGGGGATGTTGGGGCTGGTATCCCAGGTAGTAACTCTGCTTGTTTCTCCAGGGGGAAAGGTTTTCAGGCCCAGATTTTAATGTGGAAATAAAAGAAAAATATCATAATCCATGGACAGACTCATCAGCTTAATCTGATTGTCAGAATACCTTACCTTTATCAGTTTAAATCAAATGGAACCTTAAATCCATGTTTCTCTAATTGCAGTTGAGTGCCTTGAACTTTCCAGAAACTAACGGGGGATGACAACCCATCCTGTTCTCATTTCGTGCTGTGACTCCCTCCTTGTATATTATCTCTCATTCCTCTCCTTCTTAATCATTCTGCTAATACCAGTGCTATTCAGAGCCAGTTCTTCAGCTGGCACAGGTGAAAAAGTCAGTTTTTGACCAGACTGACCAGACTTTGGCCTCACAGCATTACATTTAGTCATAGTCTAAAGGTCATGATTTCTGTAGCTGAGAGCTGCTGGGGTAGAGGAGGCCTAGCCAGCTGCCTCAACTAAGATCATCTTTTTGGCTGCTCCAGCTGAGGCACAGAGCTAACATAAGAATTAGCAGAGGCAGAAAGCTGGCTGCAAATCCCCTTTTACATGTACCAGGCAGAGCAACAGATCCAAACACACTTATTTTAAAATTGCATTTGTAAGCCAGGCATGACTGAACACAATTTCTTACATGCAAATGCATCTGTTTGCAAAGCTTCACATTAAATTACAGTATAAGAATCTCTGCCAACAGTTGACAACAGAGGTCCACAGAGTGGCCAAGTGTCATCATTTCTGGAAGGTATAACATGTAGATGTTAAAACTGAGCTTGAATAAGCTGCAAAAACTCCTGGAAGTCAGACCAGGGGGCCCCTTTGGTTCCTGTCTACACAATTCTTCAGTAATATAACACAGTCTTCTCATGTGCTATTGCATTTGAAATGGAGGTGGAACCTACCACACAGGCCACTCTGAGCAGCTCATCCACTCTCCAACAAAATCACTAAAGCAGGTTTTGAAATGAGTTATGATTTACCCAGAAATAATCAAAATTCAGTGGTGGTAAACAGAAGAGTCAGACTCTGAGCAAAGACACAAACTACTGCAGTATAGGCAACTACAGCACAGTCAGAGGCATACCAGGGTCTGAACAATGGCATGGTTTGTTGCATTCATGTGGGCATTGAGGGGGAAAGAACACTCTCCATCACAGTAAAACGCAGCGTAGCCCTCAGGTGCAATAATCCAATCCTAAAACAAGAACAAATAAATCCACTTATAGTATTTTCTCACTCAGGGAATTTAACTATATCAAACTAAGACTTGCTCAATGACAAAATGAACTTCAGAAGGTGGCATGTGAAATGAATGTTTGTTTTTTTTTTAAAGTATTTGCTTTGTTCATGCAAAATTGAGATGAAAATTAAATTAAATCTAAAATCTGTATTGAATACCAATTAATGAGGCTATAAGGAAGATTAAAGATTAAAATACACTTGCAGAATACTTTTCCTTCCAGACTAAAAATCTGGAGCACTTCTTGGTGCAACAAAAGTAATTAAAATGCATTCTGTTCCTTCAGCATACTCAATATTATTAAATGTATTACTGCGTGAGACTGAGGGTTTCTAGTGATTACCTGTTGGCATGTCAATGAATCATGCATTTTCAGTATTTTAAGCAACACAGCATGGGCAAAAGACCACAAGAGGGAAAATATTTTAAAATGTTAATGAAAGCTGTGTGTTTAGTTTGCTGAATTCCTCCTTTGCCAGGTAATGGAGATGTTGCAGGAAGGGCAGAAAGGATCAAGTAGCTACTTCTCGGGATTTGTATCTTTTTTTTGTATTTTATTTCACTCCAGGTTCCACAGATCAAATATTGTACAGTGTAGCTCTGGCTTTCCAGCTGAAACTTTTAATTCTTATAGTAGTTTTTGTGTTAAAAATATAGTTTCTTTTTCTATGGCTACCTTAGCCACTATGGCCACTGATCTCACAACCCGGCACGTCTTGGAACATACCAGAATTTACGGTTTAAAAAAAAGTTTAAAACTGTTGATATCTGAAAAAAAACCCAAAAACCTGTAATCTAGAGACAATGGCTCACTTGTTCAGTGGCCTGAGTTCAATTCCACTAGCCTGCTCTGTGGCCCTGGACAGAGTAATTATGCTTTGCTGACTTGGGAAAACAGCCGCTGCCTATTTCTTCAGGCTGCTGTGAGGATATACATACTACAAAATATCAGAGAGAATATTGAGGCCATATGAGAATCTGAGCTAGATACATAAAGGATGAGCTGTCACTAAAGAGATAGCATATTTTGTCTCCTCATAGACTTGTTCTGTTCCTGGAGAGTTGCTTTAAAATAATTCAGAGAAATGTGAAATGCACAGACAACCATCCCTGAGTTCTTACCTACATATGCAATAGTTTTAGGTTGCTGATGGCTTTCTTGTTCTTTCTTTATAGAGAGTTCCTTGCTTTCTGGAAAAAAGCCCTAGACTGATCTATATTTTCTTTTCCCATAATGCTCTGCCTTTGACTTCATGACCTTTTACTGTAAGTATATTATTTTTTTGCTACTGTATGGCAGGATGAGTTTTCATCAGAACTTATATAAAATTAGCTATGGTATTATAAAGATCACTGACCAGTGATGCAAGATTTATTCCCCTGAGGACCCTACCTCAGTGAAATCTGTGACCTGCAGTAGACAGCACTGAAACAGGGAAGTTTAAATCCGAACTAGTGAAAATTTAAAATGTTTCAATGCTTGGTGTGAGGGTTTTGGTTTCATTTACTGCAGATTCACTCATCTCTTGAGCAGTAGTTTAAATTTATCTTTAGGTGAATGAATCCAAATCATAAAGCCAGTAATGTATGCAATATCTTTTGAGAGAAGAGCTAAAAAAGGTAAATAGCGATAACAATACTGATAAGGATTTGTTACAAAATGCATTTAAAGAATTTGTCTCTCATCATTGTAGTACCAATTTTCATAAAGAAAACAGAGTGTAAATAATGGGGGACTTTAAAATATATTGTCCCAGTTTGAACAGTTAGGAAAGAACATTTGTAATCTTACCTGCCATCCTAAGTCTCGGAAACTCACATAAAGTTCATGTTTCTTACATGCTTGCTTTTGCTCACTTGTGTTATAATCTACAGGAAGTAAATAACATTAATAAATTATTTGGAAGCATTGCTAGAACTGACAAGCTTTAGCTATTTTTGAGATCCTTACCAAGCTGTACAAAGGAAAGGAAAACCATACTGTCGTTTATATTCCTAGGATTAGTTGTAAAGGCAACGTGAACATGGAAATACAGAATCAGCACAGTCAGACTGATACAATTTCTGTACACTGGCAAAATCATACATACAGCATTAGAGGAAACAGGTTTACAGGATGTCTATATGCTGGCTAGCTGGGTAACACCTCTGATAATAACCACAGAGGTAATCAAAGAGGACAAGTGAGAACCTGATCCAAAATATGGGGAAGTCATCTGTAGGTTGGCTTGGTTTTAATTGCCAGGTAAAGAAAGTAGCCCAATTCAAAAGATAAATTAACAATAAAAAACGTCCTGAAAAAAGAGAATTTCCAAAAGTCTCTTAGTTAAACACATAGTATCATATTATATATTTCTTAATTTTTACAATATTTTCTGGAAATATTCACCACTTGATGATCTTTAGTTGCTAATACTAATGTAAACAAGCAGACAAACAGGTGTTTTTTAAAGGACTGAAAGCCCACTGTCAGAGGTGTGTCAGGATAGAAGGACACTGAGAACCTTTCATACAAGCTTCTCCACTACAACCTTACTCCTGGACTAAGTAATTCCAGTACTTGCTTCTTGCTGCTCCTAAGTAACAGGAAAGGAACAGGATCGTGCCTTCAGCACATGAGCCCCCAAAGTTGGTTTATGGAGCTCTTCATGTGATGCCATACGTGAGGCATGTGACAGAGCAGGGAGTACAGACTGTCTCCTCTGTTTCCAATTCAAGAATGCTTAAGGTGACTTTTTTTGAACCAAAATAATCATTCTGGGGAAAAAAAGTTCACAAAAAAAATTCATAACAACAACAACAAGAAAAAGCAAACAAACAAATAAAACTCCACAAAACCCTAACAAGGAAGACATGGGAAAAGAAATAAATCTTTCAGTTTCAGAAAAATAATTTTTTAGGAACATTTCTTTTTAACATTATAAGACTTGTGAATGAAATGGGAAGGTCTCTGAAAAATTTCAGGATAATCAAGAGAGAAACTCCTTTTTCACATAAAATGAAAGGAACTTCTACAGTCTATGCACTAATCTGTGTAGTTCTTCACCATTCTTGCAGAAAACTTCCAAATATATGGCCTAGAGGAGTTTTTCTGCAAATTTGCCAAGTGCTTCTTGTCAGCCATCCTGACCCCTGCTACCACTGCTTCTCTGGGCTCTCTTCAGCTTCTCTGTGTCTTTCTGAAGATATGATGGCCACAACCAAACACAGTGTAAAATAAAGTAAAATAGTTATTTCATATTATTTCAGACTTGTTTTCTAGTAGCATAACCCAGAATAGGAGTTTTACAGTAAAACCACAACGTTAAGTAATCAGCTTCCAAACTGTTTTTTAATATATTCTTGCCTTGTCAGCCTTAGGAGTCTGTTGTAGTTATACAAATGAATTAATAAAGAACAGATTGAGGATAAGGATATTGACGAGAACTGCAGCATGATGGGGCTGCAGCAACCATGGTAGAGGAGAGTTAAGGTTAGGAGGGATGACATCAACAACAGCATTGCAACCCGTTGCAAGTCAAGCAAATATGGCACAAATCCACTGTGGTTGTCTAGGAAAATCTTGACTGAACTCAAATTCAAATAGGAAGCAAAAGTAATGTGTAATTAGGATGAACCACATAGAAATAATATAAACATATTGCCTGGGTATGTAGGGATGGATGTCAGGAAAGCTAAAGTTTAGCTGGAGTTGAAACATGAGGGATGTGAAGCTCAACAAGAAGCGCTTCTATAGGTACATTCATAGCAAAAAATAACCATAAAAAATACAGCTTTGTTCAGTAGAGCAAAGGACCTAGCAACAAGGACTCAGAACAGGTTAATGTAGTCAATGGCTTCTTTGTCTTGGTCTTTACTGGCAAGATTTACTGCCAGGACTCTCAAGACCCTGATCCTAGTGGCTGAAGCTCTACCCACAGCAAAAGAGATAGAGTTATTTAGAAGTAGCTTGAAGATGCATGAGTCCATGTGAGCAGAACAGATAAATTTCAGGGTGGGGATTGAGCTGACCAACAGTGCAAAGTGCCTTCCTGCCCTTTTTGAGCATTCATGCACTGAAAGACATTTCCCATGATTCAAAATGGAAAATGCCACACCCATCTTCAAGAAGGCCAATAAGCTTTACCTCAGTTTCTGGGAAGTCTTTGGAGCAAATTCTCATGGAAACTGTCCAGGCACACAAAGAACAAGAAGGTGTTTTGGGAACAGTCAGCATGAATTTACTAGTTCAAACTGTGCCTAACCAACCTGACTGTTTTCTGTGATGATCTGACTAGCTTTGTGGGCTTTGGAAGAGCTCTGGGTGTTGTTCCCTTTGCTTTTAGGAAGGTTTTGGATATGATCTCCCATAGTATTCCTTGAGTCAAATTGGTCAAACCAATCAACAACTTTGATAGGTAAGAATATAATAGATGGAAACTTGGCTAGGCTGCTGGGCCCAAACAGTTGGAATCGATGGTACTAAGTCCACCTGGCAGCTGGTTACTAGGCAAGCCCCTAAAGGATCAGTACTGGTATTAACATCCTTGTTAGGAGCTTGGACAATAGAACAGAATGTGTTCTCTGGAAGTTCACAGAGGATATGAGATCTGTGAGGAGTGCTTCATCATCCAAGTTACCAATAAAAACTTGGACTGAAGCAGATCCAGACAAGACTCAACAAGACATCATTCAAAATACACAGGCAATTTTTTCTCTTATTGGTAACATGCTCTTTGAATAGGCTTTTTCTTTATTTTTTAAATAGGCTGTGTACCTACTTTCTATTGAATACACATGTGCCCAATATGACTCCCAAAACTGTGTAAAAAACTGTCCACAAGTCAAGATATGTCTATTTGCAATAATAAAAAAGCATCAGAGATGTTAAGTTAGGCTTTCTAAGCTATAATACCTCAAATCCTCATAGTTTTAAAAGACAAACACTGTGCTCTTTCCTATGATATTTTCCTAGTCGTTCGATGACAGTCATTAAAGGATCTCCACATACAGCTGGTTATGTGTTGCCATTCAGATACTCTCAGCTGTCCCAGGGCATGCGGAGTCAAAATATACACCCACATCCCATGGGAGTTCTATGTCCTTTTGGAGCAGCAACTAGAAGCAAGGCAGGATACCCTAAGACATCACGAGTTTTCAAAAATCCATATGCCTTTAATGCAACCAAAATCCCTGAGTCATACCTTGTGCTGAGTTGTCTGTAATAATCTTATGGGTTCTGCACACTCTTTGGAAGTACAGTGAAGGCAGTTGAAAGTAAAGGAACTTTAAAAGAATGGAGCTCTGTTCCCTGATCACTCTTCACAAGGACCTATACATTCATTTTCACTAAAATCAGTGCTCACAGGAGGTGACTATTGAACTTTTCTGTCTCAGCTATTAACAGGATTTAAAACATACATATAGAATACAAGTCACTTTGAAAAAAGCTGTGACTGAAAAATGTGGAAAAGATGCACATGAGAAAGTCAGGAAAGTCACAATATGGCTTTTAATAGCACCCAAGCAGGCAAACAAATGAAAGCTGAAGATTGTGTTTTTGCCAGCTTTCTCTGCAGTGGCATTCTCATATTCAAGAACATGTGCAAAAGTTTTAGTGCCAGGATGTAGCAGAAATTCCTACAGTTAAAGGAGAAAATCTGAATAATACAAATGTAAATAATTGCACAGATGTCATCGTTGTGATATTCCGAGCCAGTTGAATACAGGTTCAAATGACGTGTGGTCACACCAGAACACCTGATATTTGATATTTGGCCTGTGTGTACAGACTATAAGCCATCTAACCCATTCACCTACGAAGAAAGTGAGACTCAGGAAACTCTGAATTCCTTCCTTGAATTCTATCTTTCATATAAGATGAATATTGTGCATAATATAACATTTCATGTAAGTATCAAATGTGACACTTATAATAAGATCTGGTGCTAAGGATTCATTTTCACATACTGTAGCTTCAAGGCCCATATGCTTATTCTGTCCAGAATCAAAACCATAGGCCATTGTGATTGAGAAAACATTGTTCCTCAGCTATTCAGGGACTGCAGTAGGAATCTAAACCCTACACAGAAGAAAGAGCTGTGGAAGGAGAGCAGTAAAATACATGTATAAGAAATTGCAAGAGATTTTTTTTCTAGAGGAAATAAGGACATAAAACAAGCCTATATATACTATTATAAAACACAGTATTTTGAATCAGTTGGTGTAACACCAATCAATAGCATACACAAAATGTAGCCTTAAGTATTGTTTTCTGGTTTTATCTCCGTATGAGCAAAAAATTATGTAACTTTATTTTTTAGTTTTCTGGTGTAAGTCACTCTTCAGTACTTAAATGTTGGTATTCTCTAATGCCCAGTTACACTGTAACTCTTTTATACAATGCTAAAAAATTTAAATTTAAGTCAACTATTTTTTAGAGGAGAGTTAGGTGATGTACTTTATAAACAACCTGACTGGTTTCGGTTTGGAGATTTTAATTCTTTTTTCTTTTATCTACAGCTTGACAAAAATAAAACTGGGTAAATAAAAAAGTAGTTCAATCCTCTGTGCATAGCAGGCAGGTAGAGCCTGAATGCTAAGCTTAGCTCTGTCTTTACAGTGCTTTGATGTCATCTTTTCTTGAAGTTCTTAGCAACACAGGGATAATGACCCCAAGTCTGCCAACAATTTCCCATAATTATAATATTATAATAAGTTATAATGATCGATACATAAGATTTAGTTTTCTTCATATTGTGATGGTGTATATGACAGAATCATAGAATGTTAGTTGGAAGTGACCTTAAAGATCACCTAATTCAAGCTCCCCTCATTTTCCACTAGACCACGTCTCTTCCAATCTAAACCATTCTACGATTTCATGAAACTTCAGGAATAATTAAAAAATGTTGTGTCCTTTGGAAGGGAAGACCTGTGTTGTCCAGTGGGTCTTTCCTTTTTGACATGCTGAGAACACAGTAAAGCTAATTGCTGAAATCCAAGAACTTAAAAAATAAGAAGGGAGAAAAAACAAGGCAAAATACAAAAGGCAAGAGGCAAAAGAAATATGACAAAAGGCAAGAGCAAAGGGAAACAGGGGGGAAAAAAGAGAAAGAAAAAAGAAAAGGGGCAAAAAGGAAGAGAAAATGAAGAAGAAAGAAGCAAGGAGAAAGTGAATACCTGATTGTGGTAAAGTTGAGACTGATATATAGAGAGAGAAATATCAGAAGTCTGTCATATATGAATGAAAACATACCTATCTGGATCTGGCTACATTACCTCTGGCTATGTAAGTGAGCATTTTTCACTGTCAGTATCTGTCTTAGATGCTGTAGATACAACATTATGGAAGAAGATTAGAAACAAAAGACCTACATCACACAATTGTCTTTGCCCATCACTGTGCTAAGTGTCTTGCATCAAGCAGTGAATGAGAATTGAATATAATCTATTGACAGTTTTCCATGGGAAAGATGACAGACACAATTTTTTGGTTTTTTTCCCAAAAACTTTTGAGTTTAAATATGAGGAGATGAATTATACTTTTGAAGTTGTGCTCATTACTCAAGCTGTATAGAACTTGGACAATCAGCCTTCTCCCACAAACCTGAAGGGATGCAGTGTGTATCCCCCAGATCCTGGGACTGGAGAAGAGAAGAACATAGCTTTTCTCTGATAGCAGGCTCTCCACATGGAGGGACTATATTCTTGAAAAGACTCAAAGATCAAAGAAATAAGAGCACGTTCTCTTCTCTTCTCTATGTCTCTATGTCTTTTTCACATACTGGTAGCATTTGGATAGCATTTGTACAAATTAGGCAATTTGTACATTGCCTTTGTAGCTTTCAGCATGCTCATCCACAGCATTTGGTGAGTATTGTTGCAATAGTTATTAAAACTGTTCTGGATCACCCATGGTGTGAGAAGTCCAGTGAGCCACCATTAATGACACCCAAATAAAGGGAGCTGGTTTATTTGTGACATGGGGATTGTTGAGGCAAACTGCAAGCCAGGAGCATGGAAGCTGATTTGCCACCGTGCAGGAGCTACACCTCCAAGCAGTTTTGCTACAGAGGATGTTGCTGTGTGAAGCTGTGGTCACTTATCTACCTTCAGCTTTGCCATCTTTTCCAGCCTGCCTATACCTTGTGCCTCCCTCTCCAGGCAGTGGTCAATGCCTCTGGTTTTGATGCAATTGCATGTGCAATTGCTTCTTGATCTGATCTTGTTTTAACAGTATGGTTTTTTTGAACTGCAATCTCTTTTGAAAGAGATCTGCCATGGGTCCACATATGTAGTGATGTACCCTATGCTTATGTAGACCTTAAAGAGATCAGGAGAAAAATTGTTTCATAATGCACTTTTCACTAGAGATGCTCTGATTTTTCTCATTTTACAACAGGTCTGGAGCACAACTGGATATGCACACAAGGTTGAAAAGTATTTTGAGACTTACAGACAGCTCTCCCTGAGGTAATTCTTTTCTCAATGCAACTTGCCAGCATGTGATAAGGTTGTGTTTTTCCCAGGTTAAACCAGAAAGGAGTTTGTGTTTGGCTTTCCTGCTCTAATCAATGAGGCTTAAGGAATCTGTTCAATTCTCATTTTTTCATGCACTGGGTACATAGGATTCAATTTGAAAGTGGATATTTATATTTAGGTAGCTTGTGTAGACCATATACTTAGATGATTATCCCTTCACCCAAAATAATGTGATTCTCAAAATTAGCAGACTTTCCAGGGAATATGAAAAATTATTTAAATTATTATTTACTTCTTTGAGAACTCAGTAGAAATTTCTGGTTGTTATGGTAAAATTATCCTTCTGCAAAAGATCTGGGGAAGGCTTTTGCATTAGAGTAGTCTCTAGCCTGTGTCTGTTAAGACACATATAAGTAATGCATATTGCTCATAACACTTCTCCTCAAATAGGTGAGCCCCACCCCAAGGCTAAACTCCTTCCAGAAAATACTGATTTGCTTACTTGTAGACATCCATGGGATTTAAGAACAGCACTTATATTAGGGTTTTGATATGTTGTTATTAAATCTGCCATGCTTCAAGAAAGATACACTTTCATACCCTTTTCCCAAAAAGTAGAAATGTTTGTTCAAAAGTGAGACTATTTAGAAAGTGACTTTGTGCCTTCAGCTGAAAGGACCATTTCAGGAAAAACTGGAGCAACATTTAGTCCAGGCTCTAAAGCGATTAAGAACATTTTCATGTGCATTATTTTCAGTACCTTTTAGATAAGGGTACTGTCCTTACTTCCAGTATTGAGATTTTTGTGTTACATCTTGTCCTCTTCAGCTGAGAGGCAGTTTTGCTGAGGTTTCCCAGGCAAGTAGTAGGAGTGCGATCCTTTTCTTTACCTCTACTTTTTAGTTATGCACAGCAAAGATATCATCCAGTTGCACACTGCGTAGGTCTAGTTTCAAGCTCAGACACAGCCTTTCTTAAACTACTTGGTCATCTCACCCTCCTGGGGCCCATGATACATGTGATTCATCTGACTTATAGAAGGTAGATCATGCCCAGGGCCAACCTAACAGAAGAGGAATGGGAACACAATTTCTGACAGTTCAGCTGTTTTTGAGCTGTTGTGACTGCACTGCATTTGACCAGGGGCCCATAACGCCTATAAAAAGACCAGTAAATCATAACTCCATCTTACCCCCAACACTTGGCATCCTGGAGGACTCCTGTTGACTACTGGATTTGTTGCGGTTCTGATTTTTCCTCTTATTGTTGGCTGCTCGGACAGAACGGAAAAGCACTTCACTTGCCTTGAAGAACGCAACCATGAATGGTTGCTTTGACTGAGGCCCATGTCTTCCAACCAGGCCAGCAGATTTAACATTGATACTTCGACCTGTAAAGCAATGGAAATTGCAAGTTAAAAAGTGAACTTCTGTCCCTCCCAAAGCCACAGTAGGACTTCAACTGCTGACTGAATCATGGCAAGGAATTTGCTGTAACCCTGAATTTACATGATTAGGAATCCTATTTGTATTTTTTTGAACAGAACTTAAAAAGACAAAAAGCTAAATGATTTTCAAAAGTTTCAACAGCTATACAGGTACAATTGTTATTGCATAAAATTGCAGGCTCTGTGTGCTATATATCTTATTCATTACACAGGCATTTTAATTCAGTCTCATGCATACATCTATAGAACTGAAAAATAAATGAGCTCCATTAAAGTCTATTTTCTATAGAAAGGATAATGTAATGCGGTCTTCTAATTTTGCATCGTTTCAGTGGGACCTGGAATCTTATATCCCCAAAGCAAATCAGTAGCAAATAGAAGTGTAGATAATATAATTCTGCTTTAAAAATAAATATTGTGCAGTGTTACTCAAACTGATGTTCATTCACCAGTAAAGCTAGGAAGCCATTCAGTCGTTCAAGAGAAGAGAGTTAGAAATATGTGTATTATTGACTCTGGTTCTGTTCCCAGGGGATGTGCATATTTCTTTAAAATATTTGTTCAGTCAGGACTGTGTGGTAACCTCACTATATTATGTGGTCTAAACCTCACTGAAAGAAAGGAAAGCAAAACAAGTCACTGAAACTGCATCAGTGACATTTTAGCAAATAAACCCTTGCTCTTAACAGAATTTATTTTGGCAGCATAAACACTTTTGTGCGTACGTGTACTATGCAGAGCCCTTCAACCGTCAGAAAATGAGACAGTGTCATGTGAAGCTGTGCAGCTGTGGAGGGTGGGGACACAGAGGTCCTTTAAACAGGGAGGTATGGGCACTGGCACCGCGCGCCGGGCGGCATCGGGGCGCCTCAGGGCTCTTCTCGACCCACTGGAAAAGTTTGTTACGTGGGCAACGAAGGAGCATCTGCCCCACAAACGTATAATGCTGTTAACTCAATCACCCTGAAAAAGAACTTGCAAACAAGCATAGGAGTAAACCTTATAGAAATAAGCATAGAGGTTTCCTTTTCAAGCACAAACTTACAGTGGCTGCATGCCAGAGTCTATATTTCTTAAAAAAACTCTATCACTGGCGTAAATGAAAGAGGCAGTTTGATTTGTGGTTAAAGTAGTTTCCATTCTACTTCCACTGTAACAAATGTATTAATTCAGCTCAGACTTCCTCCTTCTGGCAGCCCTTTTGCAGTAAAAAGAGAAATTAGAAGTTCCAGCCAAATACCATACCTTGAACTGACCCACTTCAATACATAAACACTTTTACAACATGTTTATTCAGGTGTAGCACTTTAAATTGGTTTAAGATGTTTCCAGTGACAGAGAGCCTAGCAAAGGCAAGAGAAGAACTGAGAAAGTTAGCAGTTATGGAGCAGAATAATTGGCAACATATTCTGAACAATTTTGATAATTACTTTTTTGACTGCAAGGGAAAAATATATTTGTTGAAGCTTCTGATTTCATTTTAAATGCCTTCTTAGTCTTGGGTTTCTTTAATTCTTCTTTTCATGTATTTGAGTTACTATTAAATAATTCAGTAACATTAATTTCTATGTGTTCCAATCTTCTGTTGCAAGTCAGATGTGAAAAACTGTACATGCTATTCTCTATTCAAAACAACATGGACGAGCTAGTTTCTTACCACAAGGTCCACATTTCCCTCCATTTCTAGAGGGAATATTTTTACTATTTTTCTTTATTTTTCATTCCAATGACTTTCAGAATTTTAATTTTATCTGTAAAATATTAATGCTGTACTGGTGGACATTTTAAGAATACTAATAGATTTATATATTGAGAACTGCAAATGTGTGTGAAGCTTTTCTGAATTTAAATATAGGTTCTCTGAATTTACAATGGTGGATATTGTGTGCGAAGCAAAATATCCTTCAAACCAATGTGAACTCCCTTTAAAATAACTTTTAATATTATTAAGTTTCCTCTGGGTTTCCTTTAGACTTCAGCAATGAGATGGCTATTAAGATTCCACAAGTTAAGGCTTACTTGGTTATCCAGGGTATAGAGATACACTATAAAAAATTAATCCTGTAACCCACAGCCTTTTTACACACAGAAACAGCTTATGTGACTTCATTCCTTTATGTGCTTGATCTTCTAAGCAGCAAGCATAAGTTTTTAGGACTCATTTGTTCAATTCATGAATGGCATATGCACTGGTTCTGCTTCTAGTGCAGAGGAAAACTTTTATTGACTTCCGTGGGTACGTTTCTCTCTCAGTTTATCATATAACTTAGCTTAACTGCAACTTTCAGAAGACAAAACAATCAAAATATACTCTGCCCTTGAGACGATATATTTCTTCCAAGGAGGATCTCTGAACTGTTTGGTTTGGAAATTTAAACTACATATGTTGTCTCCATTTTAGGTTGCTTCTTTTCAAAAGAAAGTTTGAATTTACAGAACTTCTATTATCCTTTATTAGAAAAAATTTTTAAAAATTTTAAAAGAAAGGAAAAAAAGAAAGAAAGAAAAATAAAGTGCACATGTGGGATATTTGCCTTCAGTCTAAAAAGTATTGCCCCTTCTTGAACAGGGGGTATTTCAAAGCATTCTGCCTCTGAAAAGCATCAAGCTTTCTGCCACAGCAGTAGCTCCATTGTGTGTGCCACGGTCTTATTAGGTAGTCCTTATTTTTGTCTGTACTGTCAATTTCAGAATAGAGCAAGAAAAATTTTGCTCTATCCTGACTTTCCCCTTGTAGCAAAAAGCATTCATGGGCTTCATTTTTGTAAGTGGTTTTAATCTGTCATTTCTTGTAAACATTTCGAAAACTCTTGGCTTCAATGACAACTGAAAATCCAGGTCTCTCAGGCATGTAGTTGTTCCATACTGTGGCATTAAAGCAATACTTTCTAAAACCAGCTGAATGACTCAGGCTGACCTGCTTAACTTAGCTCGGAGCTTCAGCCAGATGAAACTCGTAAAACCAAAACAGCAACGTTTGTCTTTCTACCTCTCTTGAGCGTCTCTGAACAAGAATTGAACATGGTCAAACGTTCTGAAAAATGGGTTTGGTTTTGTCCTTCCATCATGTCTTTAATTCTGAGGATTTCAGAGATTTTCTTCAGATTTCAGAAGGAAAGAAGAAAGTGGAAGTAATCAGCAGTCTGCTAGGGCCTACTCTGCTGAACTTAGCCACTTCAATTGCCCCTGCACCTAGATAAAAACCCCAAAAGCATAATAGATGGATTTACTCTGTGTGGTGATAGTGCAGAGCCTTTATATTCTTCACATTCTGACATGCACTTCTCAATACTTCTCTGACAATTAATTATCTCTAGTACATACTGGGAGTATATTTGGAGACTAAGATTTATTTAAAGCATTATGATTCAAATTTGCTGAACTCCTTAGTCCTTATTCATAGGATTCTGAGTCTTTGGCAAGATATATTTGTTTGAGTTGGCATTTAAACTTCTTTTTGGCTTTTATATTATTTGATAGTAAAGTGCCCTTAGCAGTTTGCATGAAAGCTTGCATGGAAGTTTGGGTTTGACTGACTGAATTGAATGAAAATTATTTGCCTTTTCACATTCTCTTCCCTAATAATAAAGGAATCACTGCTGCAAAAATAACTGTGAAGTTCAGCTTACTAAAAGGTCCTATCTCAACAATCCTGACAATTTTGTGTTTTTTGATTTTTTACTCACAAAATAGGAATAGCACTCAGGGTGATAACTGCAGAGCTATTTGCTGTGTCACTATGTCTGCTTCAGTGCTGTCAGATGCAGTCACATCAGACAATTCTTTTCGTGAACTGATCAAGTTCCATCTTAAAAGTTCATTTCCCCCCCCAGCTGCTCCAAATGGAAATGCAAGAGCCATTCAAGCTTTCAATAACAATCTGTCTTGCAGTCTTGACCTGGGGACATATCCTTGTTTTTCATATCATTCAAAAAGTGGACTTTTTCTGAGTTTGCCATTGTGGATGCCAATGACAGTAAGATCTGTGTCTTGGCTTTATCTCCTCAGACAGTATGTATTTTAAGTAAAATATTGATCAGACACTTATTTTGCAAGAGCTTTCAGTCATTATGCATCCTAGCCAGACTTACACTGGCAACACAGCACGATGAGTAATTCCAAAGTCCATTATTTTGTCCTGAGTCATCAGACTGCAGCAAACCACTCATTTTGTTATGAAAAACAAGAACTTATTTACTTTCAAAAGTGTTCAAGAAGCCACAAGACACATTTTACAGATTAACCACGACTGCTAGGTCACAGTAGTTATTTTGGTAATAATTTTACGCATTTGTAGTTAGAAATGAAAATTTAGTGATTCTGAGAATTCATTTCAACACAGTTTGCTGAAAAAAAAATTAAAGTTCCAATGCCACACCTATGATTTCCTTCTTTTGGGGAGTGGCGTCTGAAATAAAGATTTGAAAGGCCTTTTGAAGAAAGATCCTGAGCATCCAAGGTCCAATAACATTTAATATTTGATCAAAAAGCTGCCCATAGGCTCTGAATCTGACAGCTCACAAAGTAGTTTTCAAAATTAGACAGAAACTTTTGTGTTTTCTCATGCCTGAACAGTACCCTTGAGAGCAATGGGACTTGAAACAAAAGAATTGAGGTAGAGTTTGGCTACCTAAGCTCATTTTTAAAAAAGAGAAGAGAAAAGCTAATAACACCAGTGTGATGGTCCATATATAACACATCCTCAACACTCCAACTCTGAAGTATTTTTTACTGTCTCTATTGTATCATCTACATAAACTGTTGCACAAACTTTTCCTTTGTTGGACACATTTATCTATAACTACATAAAATATGCTTTTGACACAAGCTTTATGTGTTTTATTAACTCTTCATCTCCCTGGAGGCTTTAAGGAATTCTGACAAACGTGTGGTCTTGGATGCATTGCTCTGCCTTTCCTAGGCTTCACAGCTTTAGTCAAGACTAGACTCCTCTTTTGTTTGTCAAATCTTACATTTAGTTGTTTTTACTGAGTTCAATTGAAGGAATTTCTGGTATCTTTTTGTGTTAATTTTGGTATTCATAAAGCTCTCAATGAAAGCACTTGGGAACATATAAGGAACCCTGATATGCTGTATCATGTGGCAGCACCATATATGCTTACACAAAAAATCAGATGCAATTATAGACAAAAATGCTCTGTAAGTACTTGATTTATCCTTTCAAGTTAATGCACTTAAACTGTGAGTGGCTTGTGGGAGTCATGGGGCTTTTCTGCACCATTAAAAAATGTGTTCAGGAAGACAATAAAACAAGGCGAGATTAGATTAATTGGTCATCCACCAAAGAATAAAATGGATAATAGCCTTCTGAATGGAATGGAACACAAATGCCATTATCTCTAAACTAATGGTGTTGAGAAGCAGATGTATCCTTCATCTGTCTGGGGAGCAGGGTGCAGGGGGTTTTGCACAGTTGCACTGCACAGTGCACCAGTGGTGGTGGGAGAAGGGATGGGAGCTCAGTTCACTCCTCTCCTTGGCCCTTCTGCTTAAAGTGAGTGTGAGCTTAAAGTTAGTGAACACACTAACAAAGCGAGTGTTCACTTGATACAAGCTGACACAATGCAGGATGTATTTGTGACACAGCTGGAAACAATGGTTTCACCTATCTGAGTAAATGAAAGAACACTGGAACTGGATCATCCACTATGCTCAGGATGGGAGTGTGCTTCTGGTGCATTTACATCCTGTGCCAGCTCCACCACTGAGTCAACAGAACCTCAAGGCAGCACTACAGCACTGGGACCTTTCTCATGGGGACCTTTCTCATCCCCTTTGTCATGGGATCACCCTGTTTTAGAGGCTGAGAGAGTCATCCTTCCAACTTGTTTCACACCACAATATTCCTGAGCATGTTTAATTTACTAGTGCAATTTTGGCCAAAGTCAGCTCTGAACCAGAAATGAATGGAGCTGTACTTAGACAGTGCTTGAGCCCAAGCTAATAAAACCTGCTGAGGGGCAGGATGTATTAGCTCGGGTTCAGTGCTGTGCTAACATGGCTATATGGCTTCCAGATGACTCAGAATTTAGTCAGAGCTATTGCCTGCCAAAGTCCATATATATATATCGATATAAAGACATATATCCTCAGTTCTCCCACTACAAGGATGGTAATGAAGGTGAAATTGCTCCTCATACTTTGCCTTGTAAATACCAGATCCATCAAGATATTTAAAGGTAACAGCCCAGCAGCATCCTCCAGAGTACTTGATAGCTACTGTGCATCATGTAAGCGAGTGGCCAAGGTTGTTTGGGGGCAACTGTGGGATAAACTGATGACATTTAGTGTGGTAATGGTGAGGCCAAAACAACATCAAATACACAGCCAAGTACATGAAGAGGTCAGAGTGCTGCCTCAGGTTGTCATGGCTTGAAAGCAAACCAGCTACTTCATGCTACACCAAGAATGTGGTCATGCTGCATTTCTGAAGGCTTACTTGGAGAAACGGACCTTGGAGGATCCAGGATAAAAGGAAGAGAGTCTAAAAAGGAGAGACTGTGCTTTTCAGTTTCTTCCCCAACATCTCTGCAGAAGAACTTCACCAATCCTTCGTGCAGCATGTAGGGTTAAGATCCAAACCCCCTTGGGGACACACATCAGAGTGTACCCAAATTCATGCTGGAGGAAGAGTTGGCCTTCCATAGGCTTCACTTGGATTGAGGAACCTATTTTTTTTCAAGTTTCCCTTTGCTCTGAGGAAAAAAACTACTTGAAGTAAGAGTCAGAGTGAGGGAGCTGAAAGTTCCTGCTGCCTGCCCACCTCAAACAGCAGGAAAGGCCAAAGAAACCTTCAATGGGACTATGTGGTAACAGAAACCACCTTAATCTGCTTTAGCTTTTCAAAGCTGCCACCAGTTTCTTCCCGTCTGATTTGCTGGTAGATGGAAAATAACTGAGAACTGCAGTAATCTAATAAAAGGCACAGAACTACATGACTGTGGGGCTACTCAGGATGTTGTATGGAGAGCTGTGTATTTGGAATCCATTTTATTCTGTGGATCACCAACAGTCATCATTGCACATTATCTCCCTCTCCCATTCTCTGTAAACAGCTCTAGGTTGTCCTCAGCAATGACATAAACAGAAAAAGGAATATTCTTGTCGCTGTTTATACTCCTTCAGCAAGAGTGACGTTCAGATCACTGCTAATGTACACTTATAAAAATGCTAAATGTTAGTACAAAGGTGCTGATTCACTAGAACAAGTTTTTAGTCTTAGGAGACATATGTTATATATACAGGAAAAGCATTGCATGTAGCTTTTCAAATTGTTTGTGCATTTGTATTGATTTTGTGCTACAATTCTTCCAACACCCGTGCATCCATCAGCGTGAAAAAGATCACCTCTCGTTGAATCACAACAGAGAGTTTTGGTGTCAAAAGCAGGGAATCAGCCAAAGGGGATGCTGCAAAATGTTGAGGATGCATAAAAAAAGAGAATCAAAAAAATCTGATCCTTAATTTACCACAGCCCCAGGGAAAGAGTGCATTATATGTTGACAGCTTCCATATGTGTCATGCAAACCTTTATTTTTACGGTTCAAAATAAAATGTCCCATTAAGAGAAAAAGTCTACATTTCATGCTAAAATGAGACGAATGATACCAAATACTGTCCTAAAGAAAAAATAAAACACATTCCAATGTCATGTGGCTTTTTTTACTTTTTTCAGGATTTTCAAGGGGGAAAAATATGAATTACAGTAATCAGATATTTTTCCAAAGATTTTTTTTCACACTGTAATGTTAAATAGTTGCAACTTTTTTTTTATTCCTTATGTAGCTATTATTATTATTATTATTTGTGCACCGTCTTCAGGGATGCAAAGAAATAGTGATAACTACATAGTAGCACCCTGAAGTCTCAGCAACTGTTGGTGCCCCATATTGGCAACATAATAAATCTAAAAATTAGTATGTATTTACAGACTTGATTATCCAGGACCCCAGTGTACCACAGGAATAACTCAATCAGGGATCCTTTTAACAGAGTCCCATTTAGTTTAATGATCTGTTGCAATAGAAAGGTTAATGGATCAGGTCTTATCACAAATATCTCTCCAGTTATGGGGGCAGGAGTACTACACCTCCTGTAAACTCAGCTGACAGCTGGAGGCATGAAGAAATGTGCTTCAGACCTGCCCAGCCTGAAGTTCACTTGAGCCAAGGGAAGGTTTTTCAGTTGATTTGAACCAGTCCTTGAGCTCTCACAGAGAACTGGTTGGAGGAAAGGTGGGTGGGGTTCTCTGGGTTACGAACTGAGTCCGCTGCATACTGAGTCGTATAAAAATTCATGTTCCATCTGTACACAAACGTGTCATTCAACTGCTGGTGTTTCTAATAGCTTCCAGAAGTAACAGCAACCCAATAAAAATAATCAAAGCCTTAAGAGCAAAATTGTAAGAGCATGAAAGGATGATTTTGCTTGTGCTAAGCTGAAGTGGTGTAGCACAGGTCTATCCTATAGTTTTGAAAACTTTAGTTCCTACAAGTGGACTCCTTGTATGAATAAACTGAAAAGGGGAATAGAAAGTGAGGGAAAAGGCAAATTCCTTCTTAAGTCAAATAAGTAAGGTGCAAAAGGTAAAGCTGCTTGTGGCTTTGGAATTTAAAATAGAAAATTATCTATCACCTTTCTGATCTTGGGAGTAGGACAGGGGAAATATTTATGTGGGCTATTCTTTTACAATTTCTTCAGTGTATTAACCTAAAGGTTTCCTTTTACCCATACAAACTTTCCTGTAGTTTACCAAACGGATGTAATTTTGAGGCTAGAACCAACAAATTGCTGGTTGCAGGGCTTCTTAATGAATGCCTTTCATGGATATTTAATTTTCAACAATTTCTGTGTTCAAATCTCCTGGAAAAAAAAAAGTCAAGGATGGAGTTTATTCTGGAGCTGGAAAGCTGGCCAGAAGCCAGCCCACCTAATTTGGATTCCTGACGGAGGTGTCACCTCCCCAGAATTGTAAGAGCTTTAAAATGGCCTCGCTAAACCAGGCTGCCTAAGAGATCTACTCCCCATGCTGTCCAGGCCCAGGAGTGGTGCCTTTGAAGGCTGGATGAAGGCAGCAACAACGTGGTCTACTTGGCATTGGTGCCCCCCTTGTCCACTGAGTGTACTCTGACCGTAAAGGCAACATCAGATGAAATTGTCATGTGCTTTGGTGCAAGCTGCCAGCTCTCTTTTTAAGCATCATGCCTCAAGGACAGTTTTTGCATAACTCTCCAGCAGCCAGGGCACTTGCTGAAAAAGTATGAGACGCTTTGTTCACAGCCCAGCCGAGCCTGAGGGAGAATTTAGATCAAAACCAATGAGAAAATGTAGCCAGAACAAAGAAGAAAAAAATATTAATCCTTACACCAGGGTTTCTTCTGCTACTCATTAACATTATGTCAGCTAAGGTTTAGATTAACTGGCATCCTAGATCCCTTGACCTCTGACATAGAAAGCTTTTTGACAAAAAGAGTTAAATCTGAGTTTGCTTGTAAAGTGGTATGGATTAAGTGAACCATCACAGAAAAAACAGTATATAAGTCTCTTTTTATTAGTTTCTAAAGAAGACTAAGTAAAGAACATTTCTTCTAAAAATATTGTTTTGCATTGAGATGCATTTTCAAATTTAATGAGGAGCATAACTATGAATAATGCCGTAGCCCGGTAAATTTGTACTAAAATCCCCACAGCTCAGACTTCAGTTTTGACGGTGATTATTTTCATTTTTAGCTAACTAAAATTTTCAAGATTTCAAAATCTTAACCCATTTCAAGATAAAAAGATCATGACTGTTTTTTTTCAAATAAAAGAAACCCAATTCCCACATTACCCTATTATTAATCTTTCTTCAGCATCAGTATCAACAGGTGCTCTGCCTTCTGAATGACTCTGAGGTTTGTTTTATAACTTTTATAACTTTGCCCAGGAAGTTCTGCAAATCTGCCTGAGTTTCCTGAATGCAATCATCAGTGGTAGAACACTAAAATGGAACTTAATTTTTTATGTAGGAGATCCTGAACCCAATTTCACTTGGTTAGTTAGTTTTATAATTGACATATTCTACTGAATTAAAAACAATAGAAAGTTTGCCGACCACAGCAACAGCAGGGTAAGATATGTCTTATTTGCTTACAAACTCTCAGTGAATAGTCACCCAGTCAAGTTAAAAAAACACTCATCCAGAAAAAAGTCCTAGCAAGGTGTGACAAGAGCATACATGACATTATGATCTAGAGTTTACATCTTACCATCCGCAGTTTCAGTGCAGAGTTGCAAGCCCAGGTTGTTCTGTGGATTAATCACCCAGTGATTGCTGGTCGCAGTAATGTCAAAGACAAACCAGCCTACATCAGAAGCTTGAGCCTTTCTTGTGTCTAACAGGAACAAGTCTGCATCCCTAAGTCAGAGAAAATAGAGAGTTAAGGCATTCAAATATTGTTATCTTTGTCCCTACTTTTCTTGCTGGCAATAACTTATTGAAGTCCAAATGAATAATCCTTTGACATATCCTCATTATGACACAGCATAGCATGTGCTGTAGCTAATAAGTAGTTGTTAAGTATAATACAGGTATTTCCCCGAAGAGGCCTTTCTGAAATGAGTTTCAGCATGTAAAAACTATAGGTCTGGAAAATCTGGAAAATACAACTTCCTAATATAACTACACGAAATACATAATTGAGACTGTGTATAAAAAATTTGTCTTTCAACATTAGAATGTCTCAGGAAGATTCACATTTATAAACCTTTCAGTGTAAAAGACAAAAAATGTCAAAATCGTATTCCAATTTCAACTAAAACTCAGAGGCATAGCGTTGCTAAAAAGATCTGTTGTTAATAACATATGATGGCAGCTGTATCCTATGACAAAACATGAATAGATGGCAGTTCAGACCGTTTCCTATTACTACAGATGTTTAGAAAATAAGTCTCTATATCAAAGCAGAAATTACATATCTATTCAATAATATAATTATTACATTTTAACCCTCGGTTCCCTGGTATATTTTCAAATTTGTTCCCATGAAATCTTCCAGTAATTCAGAAGGGCTGCCCAGGGGAGTTAGTATAATTGTGTTACTAAATTTTTAGCATGGGTCATTTATTTATTCTCTTTTCACATATCTCTTGACACAATTGGTTCCAGATCATCATCTGTATTAGAAATTACTACAATGACCAGACTAAATCCAAGATATTTAACTCTCATCAGTTTCATTTTACACGCTTCTACAAAGCAGCATGCATTATTAAAAACTGTTTTCACCATTTAACCTTTTAAACCTAAACCTATAGTTATAGAAGCCTATTTCTTTTATGTAATAAATAGTAGTCAAAACAGTAAGATACAAGAAAAAAATTTTTATTCAAATTTTTTACTGTACAAGTCAGCTAAAGGCAGACTTGGGTCACATAGATCTGGGAATTGTACTGTTGCCTTACAGACAAAATATATATATACTTGACGAGGAAAGACAGACAGAAAGAACAGGCTTTGTGTAAAGAAGTGGATTTAAAATTGCTAGTGTCTGGTCACTCTGTTCTTACAGTGCTTAATTACAATGACACCCTGGAAAGTTCCTGTCTTATCTAAACAGAGCAAATGCACCTGGAAAGTCTGATACTGAAAAAAGCATCAAGTGCACCTTTTGAAACTGTGGTTGCTAAACACTGAGGAAAATAAGACCAAGGGAACTATGACAAGCATATGTTTATGTATATCTGAGATATATCTGCTAAACCAGGTTAAAGAGCTCAGAAATTATAAAGGAAGGTTTTTATTTAAAAAAAAGTAATTGAAAGGGCTTTTTTTCGAGTCACCTTTTTTTCCTTCTATTAAAGGCTAATGTTTTGCTGGGCTCTTATCACTTCCATTCTAGTAGAACTGTGCTAATGACCACACAAGGAGAAAACCTACATTCCCCCTCTGGAGTTAACATGAAGAAAATCTTGCAATTCAAAAGAGCCTGACCAGCTATGCTAGCCCTGAACAAATTAACAACGTACCACAACCTCATAAATAGTACTCTCTGGAGTCTTAAATGCCAAATTTTTTTCTCCAATAAGCAGTTTTATCAGAACTTTAAACCTGAAAAGTTTAATTCTGACTGTAATACTCCTTGAGATGTTTATTTAGAAATACTTTTGCTTCAGTCAGTAGATTAAATACAAAACTGTAAAAGTGTTTGGAATATAAAATACTACAATACCACAGTGATATAATTCCACACTTGTCTTTTCTCCTCCTAGACTACAAAATTGTTTTCTCATATAGAATCTTTCCATTCCAAATCCAGGACTGATGCTAAATGTTTTCAAAAGTCACAATGTTTCTCTTGCCAAATCAGAATAAGCCACTACTAATGGTCCAGTCCAGAAATTCCTATGAAGGACAAATTTTTCCTCAATGTGACTTTATTACTTTGTACTGCAGCAAAAACTCAAACAAAAGTGTCTTTGGTATTGATATGTCAATTTACTTGTTTGTCTCCCTGCAAGTATAGTGGTCTGTCTAAGGTAATAAAGTTTAAAAAGACAGATTGCTCGTACTCATTAACTCAGCAAATGAAATGAAAATGAGTTGGGGATACCTAGAGAAAATCAGAGCTGATTCTTGAGAACACATAGAAGAATAAAGAAAATGTGTCTGGACCAATACTAATGATTTAGCCTGCATAACAGCGTGTTACTACAGAAATTCAAATTATTGGTCAGGGAAAAAAACAACTTCTTTCACAATTGTTACAGATACAGGGTAAAAACCTGACCCCTGAGAAGGCAGCAGGAGCTCTGGGATCAGGGTTCCCCCATTAGCTCAGGTCATTCATTCAAACTTCTCATCACATTTTGTGACATTTTTAATTTTAAAATTCTCCTTTATTCTGTGCAATCACACTTAAAATGAAAAACAGCTGCAAATTTTGGCTGAATTTTAAAAAGTATTTCTATTTAAAAAATAGCCCACAAAACATAATAAAAACCTAAGGTATTATGCCATAAATAGCCCAAAATGTAACAGTGAATACATCCAGGCAGAATACAGCTGATTGGCTCTACCTTTGCAGAGGCTGTTTAAGTTTAGTGATTTCAGTCTGGTCCCCAATGACCAGTTATCTACAGAAGAAATGCTACCACAGTCCGGAATTTCAGCAAAGAGGTTGCAGGTAGAATGTCTAAGAAGCTCCACATCTCCTGGGACACTTGAAGAAGTAAAGGTGGAACAAGTGATCTATGCACTCCTTGAAACCCAGAACAGTTCTTGATCAGATCAAATAATCATTACGGTGTAATAGGCCATCCCAATAATGCTGTTTTACTTCTAGCCTCATTCTAGAAACATGCTTTTGTATCTTACTGCCACTTGTGCAGTTCCCTAATGTGGGAAGAGCTCTCAGGGTTTACTTAAATTAGTGGCTAGCTGCCACCGAATTGTGCACAAAGATTTGGCATGTTGGATGATATTTACTTTTGTCTTGAGGAAAGATCTGGGTAGGAGTCCATTGGTGGGGCTCCATGGGAAGTCAGCCTGCTATGGGTCATGCTGTGCTTGCTTCCTTAGACCAAACAGGAACCTTCAATCCCAAACACGGGAACTTCAGCAAACTCCAAGGGCATTAAACACACTTCAATAGCCATGCTGCCATAGAGATAGAAAAATGCCTGAGACTATGGCACAATCCTTAGTGTGCAGCTTGGAAACCCTTAACCTGGGCACTCCTTGCCTGAAAGCATAGCAGGACTGTGCTTGGGATTGCAGAGTCCTGTCAGACACCCATGTTTCCTGTTCAAAGCAAAGAAGGGTGGAGGAGCAGTTTTGCTGTGGAATGTCACCAGTAAGTACTGTGGGATGGTATAGAATCATAGAACTGGGGAAAGGTTTGGGTTGGAAGGGACCTTAAAGATCATCAAGTCCCAACCCCCTGCCGTGGGCAGGGACACCTGACACTAGGACATGTGGTTCAAAGCCCCATCCAGCCTGGCCTTGAAAGCTTTCAGAAATGTGGCATCCACAACTTATGTGGGCAACATGTTCCAGTGCCTCACCATGTTCACAGTTCTCTCACTCTCCCATTCTGCAATTGCAGCTTCTGAAAACTTTGCACTTAAAACCTCATGTACATATGTAGAACAAACCTGAGGAGACAAAGTCAAAAAAACCACAAGTGAAGTCACGACCCAAAAGCAAAAGGTGTGGCTTTTTTGGAAAAAAAAAAAAATTCTTGCGAGCTTGTCTTGGGATCTGTTCTGTCTGGAGACAGCAAGGGGCTCATGGAAAAAAATTTCTTGTTTTTAATTTGAACAGTGAAGAGCTTGTGGTCTCCTCCTATACTGTTCCACCGAGGCAGTCGTCTATAATATCTCTATAAATGAGTAGAAATTGTCAAAATCAACAACAGGAGAGAAACACTTCGTCAACATCTGAAGTTTCTGTAGTTACACTGGTGAAATCAAATGCATGGCATGTCATTGCCAGTTCTTCCTTTCAGCATCATGGTTCCATTAGAGGGCATGGGGCTTTTATAATTGTAAATGCAAATATAAAGCTTTTATAAATTTCTGTTTATGCATTAAAAGAAATCAAAAGCATTGTTTAATGGCTTCACAGAGGCAGTTGTCATTTGAACTTGTCAGATAATATTAACTGTGTTTTTCATCAGGGTAGTAAACTGTTTTGCTTTCTCTGAAATAGAATACTAACCATCTACTGTGAAAACATTTTAAAACTTAAAAAGAAAACCTCAGACATGTTAAAACAACTAGCTTTTCCCATTAGTTCATAAAAAAATTCTGAGTTCTCAGGTGAAGAGCTTTCATAACCTTAGCCTTGACCTGTGCTCTTTAAAAAGATGTGCTTTGGTCCTTCTTGCCTCATTCCTTCCTCCAAGAAGTTTCTTTTAGAACCTATGTCAAAAGAATTTTTGGGTAGTTGAAGACAGAAGTTAAAAAAAACCACTCCACATTGTTTTCTTCATCCCCAAATTTACTAAGAAAGCGAAAGGTATTCTTGAACAATGAGTGCTTTCCCTCTCGTTGATTACACTGGGATAAAATGAATCCCTGTTTATAGCAATAAATATTTTATAACTTGATATTCAGAGATCTGACCTGGAGGGTAGAAGCCCAAGTTTCTATGGGCATAAAAGAGATTTGAACTGTAGTCCAGCCTTCAAGCTAACTTGTGATGGGGCTTTTATTTCCTCCAGAATACTCTGCAAGTTTAAGCTTTGGTTTTGCGCAACCTTTCTGGGATATAAATGTTTTGTCAGTTCCAAGATGAAGGAGAGTTTTTGTTTATCTTAAAACAAAACTTTTCCCCCCCCCACTTTTCTGAGAAAAGACATAAACTAATTTAATTTAAATCCCCACATTTTGGGTCTATGTAGCTTTTTCAGAAGCATCTTGGAATTGATACTAGTTTTCAATAATAATTTTCAGGTATTTAGCTACTTTGCCTAGTGAAATCTGCTAGTTTACTGAGATCTTGTAGAGTCTTGGAAACAAGTCATGCACAGAGCTCTGCAAACTCAAAATCAGGGATTTGCTCATGTGCAGCATCATATGTGGCACTTAGGGACGTGTTTTAATGGTGGATTTGATGGTGTTAGGTTTATGGTTGGACTCGATCTCAAAGATATTTTCCAACCTAGATGATTCTATGATTTGTTTTAGTTTTCTGTTATGGTGAGCAGCATGTGTTAAGTATGCACATGTCATCTTAAAGTTAGTGCATGAGTTTATCTTTTAATTACCTTCTGCAGAATTGTAAAACAAAAGCGAAAAAGCTTCTTCAAAAGAAATTAAAGTTAGGCAATCTTTCTGCCTCTAAGGAGCTAAGTGAATCTTGGCTTGTAGTACATCAGTGTCAGCAAATGGTGCATTTCCCAAATCCAGACACTTAGACTGTGCATGGAATTCCACGATTTACTCACTGAGTATATGAACCTTCACTTGTTCTGTGCATGGGTGGATTATTTGGTGAACTTGGACATAAACCTGGAATAAATTACATTGAAGATAAGTTTTATTCTTGTTCAGTGTTTGCTGTTGTTGCCCAAGAATTAATGGTGCACAAGCCACAGTGGTAGCAGCGATGCCTTGTCAGGGGTACACTTGTGGTCGATTATTGCCTCCCTACTTAACACAAGCTAATGGGATGGTGTTCAACATGTAGTGAGCCCATGGCAGGAGTGTACCTGTTGGGATGCTCCTTGATGATCTGATATATGCTAATCTGAATGGTTTCGTTCTCAAAGCGGCTGTTGCTCCGATCTTTGTATATCCGGAACTCGGCTGCTGTCACTGCCTCTCCATGAGGGATCTGAGTGAGGTCAAAGCGGAATTCCTTGTAGTGCCTTCGGTGGTGGGAGAAGTCCTTGTCCCTTTCAACTGTGAGAAAAAGAATTGAATGTAAATTAAAGATGTTAAATGAATGCCCATTTCCCATGATTAATGGAGCATTCCCTCTGCTTGGGGGTAAACAAACATGATAATATAAAACTGTGCAAAAAATAAAACCACCAGCCCAGACATACTTCCAGTTAAAGGAAATTCCACCAGCCCAGTATCTTCAGTTCAAAAGGAAAAAACCTCCGTGGCTTTTATATAAATTCCAGAAGCTGGAGTGGAAAGAATATCAAAAAAAGCTGAAAGGGGGCATGTTGTAAAGTAACTAGAAATATGGACAAACTAAAAGCTGTGAAAGGATTTAGGACTTCAGTGTAGCCATAAGCACAGCAATAGCAATGTCAGAACTATAGATAACTTTGAAAAACACTAATTGCCTCTTACAACCAGGCTGATGAGAGGAATGCAGCTCATTTCCATTTAAAAGATAAAAGTGATACTAAAGTGCACTGCAACAATGATATACTTGAGAAGTAGTTAAGTCATATAAATTAACACATGTTGTACTCTAATGGCATGTACATCATCTTTCAGAAGGAGGAACAGTGGATCAAGGCCAAGTGGTTCTGGCACCCCTGCAGCATAAGACACACAATTTTGCCTTGAGAAGTCCCCTCAAACCTGTTCTTGGTGGGCAGGTGCAGCCCCCACTGCTTCTGACACTGCCACCATTTAAAATACAAAAAGTAAACCTCATTATTGCCTAACTGAGGTTTCTACAGAATTTTAAGAGGAACAAACCAGATGATTTTAATTTTCAACTGGTTTGGGTCTATTTCCATTGTCTGCTGCAGTTCTGATTCTGAGTTAGGAGAAACTTTTGCAATGGAATATATGTTTTGATGTG
Organism: Drymodes brunneopygia; assembly: GCA_013400955.1. Taxonomy (NCBI): domain Eukaryota; kingdom Metazoa; phylum Chordata; class Aves; order Passeriformes; family Petroicidae; genus Drymodes; species Drymodes brunneopygia. The sequence continues at coordinate 49,940 of VZTZ01024870.1, read as the reverse complement.
GCAATGGAAACTACAGCCCATAGTACTGGCTGATGATCATCCTATGGGATTAATCCTTCAGATTTTAAGGATGTGGAAAGGAAAATGATCCATGGTTTCCACTTCCACAGAGTACAACGTATCATTGACCTATGAATAAGCTGTGCTCCATGGGAAGACCGAATTTCTCTCTTCTGGAAAAGTTCTACCTGCCTTGTGACATAGGTGCTTTGTTTTACTGATGGTGGATGAAGTCTCAAACTCAGAGGTGGGATTTGGTTCAGATAACCAACTAAATATTTATGGCTGCACCCAGCTTCCCTAAACACTCCCTCCTGTAACCCCAGCTCTTTTATTGCATTTTAGTTCTCAGATCTGAGGGAGGAACAATGTCAGTTTTGAAAAAGCACTCCTTTGGATTACTAAATGCTACATGTATAAGTAATGTGTAAATTATTACAATATTTATACTTATAAGCTTATGTATACATCCCTCCCAAATTTTTTCTACATACATAATGTGTATGTGTTTGCATGTATATACATATAATTATATAATTTTATATATAAACCTACATATCTGTGTTATTATAATGTATATATGTCTTACAAAATAGAAATGCACTAAAAGGTAAAAAAATCATTTTGGGCTTGCCATGTAAGTGTAAAGTTATGGACATATTAAAGTGAGAGCTGTTGAACAAAAAGTATTGAACATTATTTTCAGAGCAGTAGTTACTAGTTAAGTCACCTGTGGTCATGTAGATAGTCCTTTACAGTGTACTTCCCTGCCTTTTCAAAAATGTAAGCTCTCCTTGCTTTCATTAACTTTTTTTTTTTTACGTACAATTCTGTTTCCTTACAAACCACCAAAATAAAATATATAGGCTATAAGAACACTTTATCTTCAGTGAAAATGAACTTTCTCCTGGCTGACAAAAGGAAAATTGTCTGCTAACTGTGAGGTTTACTTGGCTCAAGTGCATATTTAGCTTACATGGGTTTGCCATCGAGCACTATGTAGAAAAAGTAAAGCAGAAAAGCAACAGAAGCATGTAAACTGGCTGCTCTGTACCTGAAGATGAATGGGCTGCTACTGAAGAGAAACAGGATACAGTCTATTTAGCAGCTCCACTGCCCAGTTCTAAACTGTGAGATATATACAGAGATCTGACTTGAGGTTTGGGAGTTGTTTGCTTTTTTTTTTAAATACCCATGTAAAGCCTTTCATTTCAGAGGAACTTGGCAGAGATTAGCATATGCAAAAGCACTGAGCTGGGAGGATTTTTTCTACCACAGAGTCTGCTGCATGTTTCTGAGGCTATAACTGAGCATTTCAAAACTGTCATGGAAGAGATATGTCAATAACCTTCAAATGAGAGCTATATTTAAGACAGATTTAATGTAGCAACCCTTTCTGCTGTCTCTGGATAGCATTTATTCAAAAAGCATTTACCAACATGCGTGGGTAACAAAGCACTACTCTCTATGAGTAAATGTTGAATAATTAGACGCTGAATAAAAGTTTTAAATGCCGCTAGTCCTGGACTGATTGATTTTTATTTGTTTGAAGCTTTCATTTATGTAGTTTCTACCAAGTACTTTCTAATTAGTAACATCAGTTTGGAAACACTAGTTGTCTCCCTATATGTTATAGTTTGGACAGAATCCTCCACAATACCCCTAATAGCAGCAGTGGGGATCTCTCAGGACTGCTCACAACTGCTGAAATAATACTGATAGCCACTTTCTGATGGGCCTCACATTAATTGTTACAACTCACACAGATAGTACTTATCTGTTTCCACCTATATACCCAAGGAAGACACAGCACTGTCATCTGAAAGGAACACAAGTTCAAAATTTCTTTGGCTTGAGACAGCATTTACAGGCAGGCCAGGACTTCAGAGTAGCAACAGTGTGCAGAAGTGAAGGGTTGTAGGAAACGGGCACTGAACAACACTGCAAAAAATCCTGAGTCCAAGGAGGTCCCATTCCCTGCAATGAAGCCAGAATTTCTAGCTGCAAATTTGTAACAGACAACGAATAAAGCAAAAAAAATTGTGTACAAATTTAAATAACTTAAAACCTTGCATTATATTGCAGACTGCAAAAAAGAGGTGATGATGCTGTTGCAATAATGACCAATGGTTAGAATGGTAGCCAAGATAAAAAAGTAAAATATTATTTAATTATATTGAATATTTTATTACGAAAAATAATTCACAAATCTTGATCCCTTCTACATCTAATAAATGTCTTGTCAGCAAAGACTTTGAATGCTCAGTAGGGTATCTGTCAGGTCCTTTGTCCTACTGAAATGGCATGAAGTGCAGGGAGGCACCAAATATTTTTATTTCACAGGCAAGAGCTTTTCAACACTGGCAGCCTGAAAAACCCAGGTTAAGATCTTCAGGTATTTGGTCCTTTCAGAATGTTCTCATGTCATTCCAGCCCTGCTCAGTACATCTGCCAAAATGCATTTCTGTGGGACGAATCACAGCATCTAAAAACCAGTTGACCAGAAAATCAGTAAGTACTTTTTAATCACTGGAGGAATATAATTTTTCTAAGTAAAAAATAAGTAGAATATTAGGGTAAATGCTGATTACAAAAAAAAAATCTTCCTTTCCTCTCATTGGTCAGGTTTCTTAGCATTGGCTTTTAAAAATGGTATTTTTATACCACCTGAAACCAATATATGCAGCACCAGTTACATCAGACAAATCATGGCTCAGGGGAATATCACAAACACCCATGTGTAAGATGGGAAAAAATGATATTTTCCACCCATGTGGCAAACTGATGAAACATTCACACTGTATTAACTAAGTCCAACTCTGTCAAATTTACATGAAAAAGTTATTTTGGAAAAGAGGTCTTCTTTTACTCCAAGAGAAAATATCACTCACTGATTTCAGTAAAAAAACTATTTTGTTTTATGGGGAAAAAGGAGAACTACTAAAAAACACCCAAAGCACTTATATGGATGTATAACAAGTAATCAGTATTTTAGAAATTCAGCCATAAATATCTGATTATGTTGGCTGAGCTTAAAAAATTTAAAAATTGCTAGCAATGAGTTTAGGTCATAGTGCATGAGGGACTATTTGATGTGCTTTTCATTAGTGATTATCTCCACACTGATATGTGCTTCACTTTTCCTGAAGATGCTGGTGTGTGGCTGTGACACATAGGCAAAGTGAAAGCTGCTTTGGCAAATGGGTAACAAATCAAAGATATGCTGAAAGACATGTTATAACAAGCTGATTTTACAGTATATGGTCCCAGGATCCCAACTGGATTCACAAACAGTGAAGCCTCAGTAATCAAATTCATGTCACTTTTTAACTACTAAATATATGTGCCAAGGTAGAATGGAGAGTGTTGCAGTCCTGTGTAAATATAAAGGGTCATTTACACTAATCTCACTGAATTTCACTGTTTGACTCTAAATTCTTTGTATAAGTACTAAGTAAACCAGTCAGTTTTAATCACTCCAAGGTGATAAAGTTTACAGTAAGCTGATACACTACAAACGACACTCATTTACATCTTGAATATAATGAAATGATAGTTTATCTGCAGTGAACACTTGTGGTTATCTGACCAAAACAGGTCAAAGGTTCCAGGCATTTTCTCCTGAAATTACTCAGTGCTGCCTCTAATGACTGATAATTGAAAGCAGAGACTGGAAATATCAAATGTGGTAGGTGACAGATAAGCAACAGATTAATGCAAGTACTCTGTTACAGGACACTGAAAGGTCAGAGGCCCTAGGAATTAGCTATTGTGCTACTGTGAAAAGACAGACATCAAATAGCTGTTTACCTCATTCTTGCCCTTCTCTCTCTCATTCAAATTCCAGTATCATGGATGAGACTGCTAAAAGTGACTCACCTTTCATAAATTAAGGCAACAAAAGTTTTGTGGGGTGTATGGAGAGGAGAAAAGTGATTCTGGAGAAGCATACAGGGTTAAAAAACCCACCAATATGAAACAACTATTCTAGGTGTAAATGCTTTAATGAAGTGCATCAGAGAGAGGTTAGGGACATTCATCAGAATGCCATTCTCAGCTGAAGAGACCAGACTACACGTTCTAAAATATGTATTTTGATATTTTTATGCTTTGTAACTTTTTTGGCTTGTAGAAAATGAATATCAACTTTAGAAAATCACTTTATCCTGGCAGGCATACCTTTCATCTTTTCACCCTGGAAGTCTTAAAAATGTAAAATCTAGTTAATATTGAAGTAAGTGGCAGCCATTTTATTCTACTCATTGTCCTTTGAAAGAGTCTTCTAGAAATAGTTTTAAATCAGGTGGACTTTTAAAGTCCAAGAATGAAGAAAAATAACTTCCCAAAGTGGTGATTAAGAAACACAAAAGCAGCAGACTATGATTCTACTTCTCTAATCACTTCTGCTTTTCTAGGTTTAATCTGGTTTTTAGAATGGTAAGATTTCTGATCCGAACTCAGGGAATCTATTTTGAGTTAGACATTGAAATTGATAGAGATAGTCACCTGTCTTTAAAGCATTGCTTTGGACACCAGAGATGGTTGCCTGATACACTCAGTGGAGAGACAGTTCTGTTTGTTAAGAGTGAACTCTCTTGTACCGGTAAACAGAACAAAGAAGGTTATTTACATTTCCCCTTTAGTCCACTGCAGCTCCAGAGAACCAGGCTAAGAGATAGTCCTTGCTCAGTCAAAGGACATTTCAGTCCTTATCAGCTGATTTCAGCGACTGTATCCTAACTGCCAGGATGCTGAGTAGCCCAGCAATGGGACATCCTGAGCCATTGCACAGAAGAAATGCAGGGGTGGGGGCCAAAACAAGAATGAAATAAGTTTTTGTTCCCATGTCTGACATTTTTTTATTATTTTACATTAGACATTTACAATTTACATTACCATAATCATTCAGCTGAGTGTTTTAACTACAAAACTTCAGAGCCATAAATCCCGTTGTGTGTCTTCCTTTCAGGATGAAGTACTTGTCACCTCAGAAGCATGGTGGGATGGCTTGTACAACTGAAGTGCTGTAAAAGATGGCTATAAAGTCACAAGAAGGGATAGGCAAGGAAGGAGAGGCAGTGAGGTAGCCCTCTGTAATAGGGAATGTTTTGATTGTCTAGAACTTAATTATGGTGAGAACAGAGCTGAGTGTTTATAGGTAAGAATCAGAGGGAAGGCAAATGGCAGATATGCTGGTAGGAGTCTGTAAAAGACCATCCAGTCAGGATGAAGAGCAGATGAAGTGTTCTACAAACAGCTGGGAGAAGTCTCCCAGTCATCACCTCTTTTTCTCTTGGGGGACCTCAACTTACCAGATGTCTGCTGGAAATACGACACAGCAGAGAGAAAACAGTCTAGGAGGTTCCTGGAATGTGTGGAAGTGAACTCCCTGACACAGCTGGTGAGGGATTCAACCAGGGAAGGTGTCCTGCTGGACATGCTGCTAGTGAACAGAGAATGACTGGTGGGTGATGTGATAGTTGGAGGCCTCTTGGGCACAGCAATCATGAAATTTTGGAGTTTTAATTTTTAATTCTTGAGGAAATAAGGTAAGGGGTCAGCAGAGCTGCTCCTTTGGATTTCCTGAGGGCAGACTTTGGCCTGTTTAGCAGGTTGGTTGGGAGAATCCCTTGGGAGGCAGACCTGAAGGGCAAAGGATTCCAGGAATGATGGACATCCTTCAAGAGAGAAATCTTAAAGACCAGGAGCAGGCTGTCCCCAGGTGCCAAAAGACCAGCCAATGGGGAAGGGGACCAGCCTGCCTGAACAAAGAGCTTTGGCAGGAAATAAGAAAAAAATGGGGAGTTTATACACTTTGGAAGAAGGGGCAGGAAACCAGGACTAGAAGGATGTCATGAGGTTATATAGAGAGAAAATTAGAAGGGCCAAAGCCCAACTATAATATAATCTGGGCACTGCTTCAAAATACAATAAAAAGGTTACTGTAAATACATCAGCAACAAGTGAAGTGCTAAAGAGAATCTCCATTCTATTGGATGTGGGGAAAACACAGTGGCAAAGAATGTGGAAAAGGCTGAGGTGCTTAAAGTCTTCTTTGCCTCACCCTTTAATAGAGCTGGGCCAGTTGTTCTCTGAGTGCCAGCTCCCTGAAGCTGAAGACAGGTACAGGGAGCAGAATGAAGCCCTCAAAGTGGTGGACTTGTCAGTGAATGTTTGATACTTTGAGTCGATAATCTTAAAGGCCTTTCCCAATATAAATGATTCTATGATTCTGTGATATCTTTAAAAAAGTTGTAGGCAGGGGTTGAAAATAGGTGTCCCCAAAATTACATTCCACACATACCCTATCTTAGACATGAAAATCATTGTCAGAAACTTAATCTACATTCAGATCCCCTTCCAACTGGAGCAAAGCTATTTCCGTTATCAGCGGAGATTTTGCTTAATTAGAAAGGGCAAGCCTGGAGAATTTTTTTTCATTGCAACAGTTCTGTTTCTTAAAAACTGATTTATTGTAGTACTTTTTATTTGAGTTTCTCTACATTTATTATTATTATATTGGTTTTATTTAAAGCAATTATATATTTACAGATGTGGTTTTGAAATAATGATGTAAATTGCTTTCATGTGTAACATACTTTTTTTTCAAAAGTCAAAGAATAAAGTTTGATCAGTCATATGCTGAAGCTAGACATACTGCTGTAAATTTAGAATCATTTCACTAAATTCTTTATTTCCAGATCAGCTACTGACATCAATGAGCAATATTTTCCTATTTTGTCTACCAAAATTAGAGGCAGTTTGAAAATTGTTTGATTAAATACTTTGCAGTTAATGATAGTTTTAATAAATGAAATATGGTTTACCGAATCCAAATTTTTAGCAGTAGAACATCCCTTCTATAATTGAACAGAATGATTGAGCTGTATAAATTGCAAGTATTTGAAATCAAAATAAAGTCAATGAAAAAAACCTTCAACAACAAGAAGAGAATCTAGAGCAAGAATGGAAAGAGAAGCATAATAAAAAAATCAAACCAACAAAAAACCCATTGCCTATCTTTTTTTTGAAGCAAATATTTCACTTATTGGTTTTCTTTCTTTAACCCTCAACAAAATGCATTTCAATACCCCATACTTTATAACAAAAGAAAAAGTTATAATATATTAATGTATTTTAACCAAACATTTAGTATTACATCTTTTGAGAATGCTGTTCTATTATTAAAATGTTCATTTTTTCATTTTGTTATCGTAGTCAGTAAGAGCTCATAGATCCTTACCAATTAGCAAATCACACGCCTGAAAAACTCAAAATAGTGTAAAGACTAAAATCATATTAATGTGGCCTTTGAGAGAGATTTCTACTTTCTAGTCCCCTCAAAATGTTTTCAATTTAGTAAATGATAGACAGTACCCAGATAAATAATGAAAGTTACACACCCATACTAGAATATAAGTGAATATGTAAAAGGAAAAGTTTCTTTCTTTTTTTTTAAGAATTAGAACTTGGTTAAAAGTTAAACACTTTCAGCATTCACCATGAGAAGGAAACAGTTCCCAGAAACCATGTAAGAGTGCCTGCCAGCAGCTTTTATAAGCAGATACCTAAAGAAATGCCTCGATCAAAGAGCCATAACTGGGCTTGGCTTTCTCACATGTAGTCTCCCAGGTGATCTGGACACTGTGAGATTACCCATGATACCTTCTTGTTACTTTACATTAAAATATGGACTCCAGCAGAAGTTTTAATGAAATTGCTGGTCTTCATTCAATAGCCAATGTTTTGTTAAAAATTTCATTGCTAAACATGTGTTATTCATTCAATTTATTCTTCTTCCAAGTCAAATGCACTTGCTCAACAAGTCAAAACAAGTGCTGCACTGCAGCTGGTCCAGTAATAATTAAATGCTGGAAGGCTTTCAGTTGTTGATACAAAATAAGTGGGAAAGCAACACCCTGTTTTTCTTATGCTGCCTTGAACCCTGCCAATGCAAGAGGAAAAGTAACCAGACAAAGAGATTGAGTTTTAGAAATGAACAGAACTAACACAATCCTAACACAAAACATAGTTGGCAACATGATTCCTCAAAATCTCCTTTTTCTGATTGTTTTGACAGTAAAATGCACTGTATCTTTCAACCTCACAAATGCAAATCTTTCACTCCAGTTGCTCAAGGGTAGCATGAAGCACAGCAAAATATACAACTGCACATATGTGCTATTTAATCTTTAATAAGCAAGGACCCTGTGGTTTCTTTATTGTTTTAAGTCACACTGTATTAGAAAGGCACTCCAATCACAAATACATATGTTAATCTAAATCTACTACATTTCTGATTACGTTCAGTTTCATCACTGATAAATAAATCTTTACGTGGAGAAATAGAACTGATCAAAGATCTCTCTATTACGTAGTTCTGAGCTAATGCATAGATAAATTAGCTAATCCTTACATCACCAAGCCTCAGGTTGCTAAATTTGTCTGCTGTTTTCAATGATGTCTAATTTGCCTCACCTTTGGCAAAGCCAGTAAATTTTGATACCATCTGTCAATAGACCTCAATTTTTTCTCACATTTAATTTTGTTTTTCTATAATCACAGATCATCACAAAGAAAACTAACAATTATTGCCAGGTTTCTGACTGTGTGTGAAAGTCAGGATGTCAGATCAACACAACCTCAAGGTTAACAAATGACAGAAAAAAGATCCATCTTGGGTTCAGCTGCAACTGAATAGAAACAAAAGTTATACCTCTGGGATCCAGTGGTCAGAAAATAGGTGTAAGTTATAACTGTTTTGACACTGTAAAAGTATACAGATGGAACATAACTTCTGAGGAGGGTGAGAGGGCATATATCATCATAGGGCAACTGGCAGGGGAGGAAAAGCTAAACATTAAAGTGCACTCTATCTTCTCACATCTCCTTGGTTTCTGCTCATGTTAACCCTCTGCTCACTTCCACCCAGAGGTGGCAAGTCACTCTACCATTTACCATTCACACATGTGGTCTAATGAACTCCATCTATTTTCTGCTGTGGAATTTGTTGGAAATGCTTCCATGGAAGTTGTGTCTTCACACCAAACTGGATATGACTGGATAGACAATATTTTCTGCTTACTCTGTGCTCACATCTGAGTATTTTAATATTACCCATACCCATTAACACTGACCAAACATTCCATAAAAACAGTCCAGCCAGGACAAGGATAAGGAAGGAAGCCCTCAAGGACATCACATTTAGAGACTAGAAGAAGGCTTCTTTGCATATAAGAAATCAAAAAATTTTACTAGACTATATTATAGACAGGATACTAAATACAGTTGCAAAAAATAGCTGTTCACAGGCCATATACTTAGTTATTATGTCAGCTTGGCTCAAATAAATTCAGAGGTCCTCTGATTTATACTTTGGTTGCACAAATGTATACTGGGCTAATCACTATACTGAGTCATCAACTTAAAAATCTAAGGAGCCTAAATTTCATCTTTTATAATCTGTCAGCCTTTGTTTTGGAGGTTTGTCCTGCACACTCTTGGTGTTGGCCAACACCAAGGACCCACCTAGGAGAGCCTAAGCAATGTTGCTGAGAAACAAGCAATGGGTCCAGAAGCACAGCAGGGACAGGCCCTCCCAGACATTACACTGGAAGAAAGCAGGAAGAAGATGAGGAGGAAGAGTAGACAGGAGACTGGCCAGGGGTAGTGAGGAATGGAACTTTCAGATGGCAGGTTTTAACAGCCAGTTTGGGATCTGAATGTGGTTTTAACAGCTTGTTAATACTGATTCAAAACGTACCCTGTCCTCTGCAGCTCTGTCAGTCTAATCTGACCATGATTTATTCTCACAGAGATAATTTCACCCCCATATAGAATAAGTCCCCTCAACATGAAGGAAAAAAAACTTTGTTTTTTCTTTCCCTGAAAGAAGTTTAAAACTTACCAAAGTTAATGATCAGTTTGACCCTCTTTCTCTGTTAGTGAATGAAGTTCCTCTGTGCCCGTGTACTGGTTCCAGTTGAGTGATGAACCCCTTTTAGACAAGGTGCCCCATGCACCCAGACATGCTAAGGAGCATCTTTTGTATTTTGCATTTATAAAGAATACATGCAAATATGGAGGAAGCAGAAGGAACTGCTGGGCAGTCAAAATAGTGGCAATATGCTGTTAATTTTAGTGGCATTACTCTCTTCATTTTGACCCAACGAATTGCAGCATGAACTTGAACTAATTGACCTCAAGATTGGCTCAGTCGGGCAGAGCATGGTGCTAATATGACCGAGGCTGGGGGTTCAATCCCCATATGGGCCATACACTTAAGAGTTGCACATGATCCCTGTGAGACCCTTTCAACTCTGAATACTCCATGATCTATGTCTTAGAATTTACTCCACAGCATCAATTACCTCTGGATTTTACATTAACACATACCTATATTTCTATAGAAAAAATATATATGTACACATACTTTCTAAAATTATAAATATATTTAAAATATACTTACTTAAAATTTTGATGTATCTAAAAATGTTTGTCCTTGTAAATGTGATCTCAGTATTATATACAGCCTCATTAAATATGATTATTAATTCAATAGTTTAAGAAGTGATGAAAAAAAGTACCTTTTGAAGAACCATAGTTGGTAGTTATACAATATAATATAGGAGATAACCAAAGAATTAAAGAAAAGAAAAAACTTTATTCTGCAATGATATGTAATTTTAAATTACTGTGATACACAATACTAAATAGTGTCACATTATATTATCTCTCAAAATTCTGAAAAATAAACCACCCCTTCCTGAATGTCATCATACTTAATTATATGTTTTCAGGTATACTTTCTATTGCTTAACACCCAAGAAGATTTAAAAATTATGATCTTTTCAATACCTTGCTATGACATCCACAAAATTCTGTGCTTTATTTTTAATCATATAAACTTGTAATTTAAATTAATACATAAAAAGCATTTAACTATGTAAAAGCATTTGTGTCTAGTTGAACTATAGGTTTAACCTTTGCTGCATGAAAGACAGTACAGAGTTTTAGCTTTCACAATAGTGTTCAGTTCACGGTTACAACCATGGGCAGTTCTGCATCAGCCAAAGATCTCACAGCACAGTCCTAAGTAACTTAATTTTTTTAGCTACAATTTGACTTACACTGGATGATAAACCATTGCAACAATGCCATAATGATGTGCAGTTAACCCCCACAAACAATAACTTTTTTATGGCACTTTATTCTGCAATAAAATAAAATTGAAGGTGTGTTCTTTTGCCTTGTTCTCCTTAAAGATTTGGGACTAGACTTTCACTTGGTAATGATAATTGCATAGCTTCTATTCCCTTTTTTCTTCATTCATTTTAGGAAATCAAGTTTACTACAAATTTATGGAAAGTAAGCTATGGAACAACAACAGTAATAGAAGCATATATATATATATATCATATCACTAGTAAGAAGAGTAGTGATATGGTCATTGCCATATGTTTCAAAAGCCACCAAATATATGAAAAGTATTGTAAGATAAAAAGTGCTTAAAGTTGCTTTCTGAGCCTTTAGAGTGACTATTTTCAAGAACTGCAGCTCTTTCTGGATGTTGATTTGTTTTCATTTTTGTTTTTCTGCAGCTGCAGGGGATAATTGCTGCGCTTTAATGAAACTTTAGATGTGCTCATAAATCATCAATGCACAGAAAATCTCCTAGCAAATATTACACAAGTCTCAAAAAACTCATGGTAACCGGCAATTCTATGGAAGCATAAGAAACTGAAGTTTTGGGAAACTACAGAGATATAATTTGTGGAAACAGAGGCTGCTCTCTTTTATATCATCAGATGTGAACTTCATCCCTTGCAGTACTGTTGATATCTCACTCCTTTCTTGATGTCTTTGGAGAAATATCCAAGCTGTTAGTCAGAGAGGGGAAGCCCTTCTCAGAACAAAAAAAAGTGTCATTTTATTCACAGAAGTACTAGCAATCCTAAACGGAAAAGCACTGGTTTAAGGATCTAATTTTGCCATCAACTGGACGAGCTGCAGCTCTCACTACCCTCACTACAAGATTACTCAGCACCTCCTACCACTGAATTCTGCTGCCGTTTTAGTCTTCAGGTCTTTGGAGCAGATCCATAAACTCTCCTCCTTATTTCAAAATGTTACAACAGGATGTAATTAAGTACAATTAACAAGGAGGTCAAATGGTCATCTGATAAACACTGGTCCAAACAGGCAGCTTGAAAGGTCAGGGCTGCTAAAGCCACATAGTATTGATGGGAAAGAATATTATGATTTAAGGGGGAAAAAATTCCAGTGACTAAAACCGAAGAGATTTACATGCTTTCTATATTACATACACAAAGCCATGCACACAGACTGAGATGCATGCACACATGACTCAGAGAGACACAAACCTATATTCTGAAACAAGAGCTAAGTTAGCCACACTTCCTCTCTCTTTACACCAGAAAACAAATCTCAGTTTTGGTGCTTAAATTCCAGTGTCTCTTTTTCATTTTTGTTATTTTGTAAACTGTCTGTTTTAAGAACAGCAAACTTGTTGCCCTTATAGAAGTCTTTTTTAGCCCTTTCTAAAATAACATTTGAGATTACCATGATGAAATGCAAGGTGTTGTGAGGCTTTTAGAAGCAGAGTATTTTACAGAGCACACAGCCAGAGTAAAACAAGGCTTCACAAGAAGAAAGCTATACCAGTACTCTGCAACTTCAAAGAATGACAATGCACAGAAGAGGAAATGAGCACAGGAGTATTTGCCCATCCTCATTTTGTGAACTGGAAAACAGAGGCACACTGTTTTCATTCTCTATCTGAGGCTCTTCAGGATTTTCCTATTAGATTGCTCTGACATTTCACTCTCTGACTTGGGTGGGGACAGGACTGACTCACTGCAAAACCTTTGCACACATTTAATTTTCATGTATGAGGCAGCAAGGTAACCTGGTCAGGAGCAGCAGATTAACCTTTGGGATCACTAGCATGTTATAACTCGTAGTTAGCTGAGCTAACCTTGGGAACAACCTTCCCAGAGCTATGTTCCTGCTGGATCTCCACCCTCATAAATCACCTCAAACACTGCAGCTGTTATGGGGTTGTACACTGGGCTTGGCCTTGCTCCCATAGCGATATCATCCACACTACTGTTCTGCCACTCTTTCAATTTCTCAGTCAGTGTTTTTGAAAACTGTGCCACCAGAATCCCACAGCTCTAGGCATCAGATGCCATCAGATACCATCTGCCCACTGCTCCAAAATCAGAATCCCTGCTCATTCAGTGTCCCTGCTCCTTCTTTTTCTATGATCTAGAACAAAACAGAACATCTTTTATTCTCCAGAATTTTGTTCTTTTTCAGAAAAGACTTTAACACCCCTATGTCCAAAAATTACGCCATTCACAATTGAAAAAGTCCAATACAATGAATTTTTGAAATTATTTTGCTGTACCTTATAGCTGCATACCCCATCTGTATTTCCCCATCCATTTTCTAAAAAGAAATGTTTTAAATGGATGTGCCTAGCCAAATTGCTCTTAATTTACAATAATTACTGTGGAATAGGGGTACAGCTTTTCCAGATCTTACGAATTTAACATCATTAATTTGACTAGAGTCAAATACCTGTGAATTATAACAACAATAATTTCATTTAATTGACCCAGTCAACAAAGGGATATAATTACAGAATCATCGAAGTTGGAAAAGACCTTAAGGTTCTCATGGAGTCTGAAAAGGTAATATTGTTAAATCAGATAAAGATAAACCTTAAAAAAATTTCAGTTGTTCAGATTTCTTCCTCATCCTAATTGTCCTTGAAAAAGAAAATTACGTGGAATTTTGCTTCTGCAAAGTCACTGGTTATTAGCTATAGATACATATCAGGAACCAGTGCTAGCTGTCCTGGTTAATTTTCTAAGTTCTGATTCATGAATAATTTTTGCCTCAGTTTGCCTTGAATTACAGTGGGAAAAAAAGTAGAACCACATTTTGATGAGGTACCACATGTGCCATTAAATTGTATAGTAGTGGTTGATGAAGCCAGGTTCTTGATCTATTGCACCAGAATAATTGCTCAAAAATAGCTGGGAACTAAACACATAATTCACCTCTTGGAGCATCTCTCAATAACTGGGAAATTTCTGAGTGAAGAGCTGAGCTACAAAATCTTTCCTTTTCTGCTTATATTGCAGTCATGTTTGTATAGAAACAAATTCATAATTCAGTACAAAACACAAACCAGCTCTTGCTTGGTGCACCCCACCCACAAACTTAAATAAGATAGTTGTCAGGGTCGACAAGTTCTGCCTGCTGCAGCATTTCTGTGTTTTATAGGAAATTTTAACCAGGGGTGTTATTTTAAGAGATGAGCAAATGGGGAAACCCCATGGCCTAGCCAATAAATATGAACTTTAGGTGCAATGGAGCACTCATAAATATGACTCAGAACAAGGGGATTCATTGTTTCTCCCGACCCCTCTTAGCTGCTCCTCTGATCTCAACCTCTGTGTGCGTCATGGCAGCCCTCATCCTTTAACCTGCGGTTTTTAAAAGCAGCTTCTAAGTTATTTATGGCTGCAAATGTTAGTAGCCTGTCTGTGTACTCCCGGCACACGCATACCGAAGGGTGGGGGGAGCTGCGTTTTGTTTTGCAAGGATGAAAAGTTTTGTCCAGGAAGCCAAGTGCCTGGGGAGGCTGAGGTAGCTGCTCTGCCACAAGGGATTCCGGAGATAAGTGCTCCCTTAGTGCTCCCTTTGCCTTCAAGGCTTACTCAGAGGAGAAACCCATACCTGCATTAATTTTGCTTTTCATTTGTACATTATCTGTCTTTATCATGCTCTTTGCTCTTCCTCAACCTGCATTCACCTTCTCCCTACCATGACGAACTTCCGCTTTTGTAATTCTACTGGTATGGGAAAGTCTCTCAGTGCTGCAACATCATGCTCCATGTGAGGCACAGAGTGGTAGGACTAAATCTTCCAGCAATACCCGTTCCTGCAGAGGCTGTTTCTGTGTTGTGAACCTTTCCCATGGCCAGCAGGTCTATATCCAGTCCTGCACATTGGCTGTTGCCTACTGAGAAGAGGGATGTGCTCCTTCTAAAGCCCAGCCCGTGCTTTGCTGTTTTTCTCTCATGCCTGCTCTCATTCCTTCCCTGTCCATCTCCCGCACTGTCGCCTGGTCTCACCACTTCTCAGCCTTTAATCCTTTCTACAGCCAAATGCCACTGACATGAAACTAAAGTTCAGTGACCCTGCCCAGGCAGCAGGGGTTAGAGACAAGGAAAAGGACAAGGAGGAGAGGATAGGGAAAAGTGTGGGAAATAATTATAAAGTCTGGTAGCAGCCAGAGCTCTCCTGAAGCCCTGGGGAGCCTTTCTTTAGCTGGAGGCTGCAATTGGCACTTCATAAACTGTTCATTCTCAGCTATGTGGAAACACCAGACAACACCTAAAATGA
Organism: Drymodes brunneopygia; assembly: GCA_013400955.1. Lineage (NCBI taxonomy): Eukaryota > Metazoa > Chordata > Aves > Passeriformes > Petroicidae > Drymodes > Drymodes brunneopygia. Next base: position 34,499 of record VZTZ01024870.1, on the reverse strand, counting down.
TCAGACTGCAATCAATCAATTTTTTCCAAATTCTATTAGTTTGTGGGCCTATGAAAGCAACCTGAAAGGAATTGCCATGGATAAAAAGAAAAGAAAAAGGAACTGCCCCTGTCATAATTATCCCCATACCTCAGGCAGTAAGTAGGCAGGTACCCACGGTAAAATTCTTTGCATAATTTAGCATTCAGAGAAAATAATAACAGGAGCAGTAAGTGTGGGAGATGACATAGATGCCAAAGTTTTCCAGTTATCTAAGAAAACAGCCCAGAGTTTAGGGAGAGAACCAAGAGGCTCTCCATCCAAGCCATGGCACGATTCCTCCCCTAATACTCTCCACACAGAGATGTCTCCACAAGCCTGCCTCTTTCATGGTTAGCCAGAGTCACTGACAGATTGTGTTTTCCTGGGAAAATATGCACTGTACAATACATACAATCCCCAAAACCCCACCCAAA
>VZTZ01024870.1:5302-34033 GCA_013400955.1 Drymodes brunneopygia | reverse complement strand
GCACTTTCTTAAGAAGAAGCAGAACTGGGTCAGCCGTTCTTCCCAAGGGGAAAAATATTAATAATAATATATATTTTTATATATTCATACATATATATAGCTTTTCACCATGCACGTCTAACCATCTGCTAAATCAGTTTCTCTTCAGTTATCTGCAATTTCTTTCAAACCTGTCGGCAAGGAGAGTCAGACAGTTTTATACCCCAGTTAATGGAGAGCTTGACATTTTTTTGGCTGGGTAGATACAATAATTTACTTGGATTTAAAGTGTTAACTTTGGCAAAAAAATTAATTGACAGTTATAAAAACATTATTTTGTTAGATGATATTTATGGATCACACAAACCTATTTTGAGGTAGAGCTATATAGTTCTTAAGATTCATGTAACTTGAGAAATTTCAAAGGAAATATAAAATATTTCAACATAAAACAACAAATGCAGTGTAATTCAAAAAAGGAATATGGATACTATTTCTTGCTAAAAATTAAAAGCAATCTCTAAAAACCTGGTCTGTCATTGCACAAAAATTGGTTAAAACTCTAATGAATTTTAAGTATTGAATGAGGATTTTTAGCTCAAGTTGTCGTATGAGTAAAGTCCTTTTGTTCTAGAAACAAATAAAATTATTTTGCAAAAAGTTGTCTTAATATTTAATTTGTTCATAGAAAATTATTTCATAATTCATAATTATTTCTAATGCCTGACTGTTCTAGGTCATAAGAAATTCATTCCCTTCACTGACTGGGTGACAAAACTTTAACAAAGGGAAAAAAAATCGTAGGATTTCAAGATGCCAAGTGATGTTTACTTCGGATAAAAATTAAGTGATACCTGCTGGATCCAATTTGCTCTAAATTTTATTTAAAAGAGTGAAAAACAGCATCTTATTGACTTGGGGTTGCCATTGAATAAAAGCTTCACAGATATTTTCTCATTTTTTCTCAGTATTCATCCAATTCCGCAATTAAAGACAGGGGGTCTATTTGTTATTTAACAAGTTTTATCTCTGTAATAGCATCCCTCTGTTCAAGGCAAGATAATAGCACTCTTTCTATCACTTCAGCTAAGGCTGTGTCAATATTTTCATTAGAAGCCTGCATTTATATACTAAAACTGTACCACAGCCAAAGAAATTCACGTATGGTTAAAATTAAGACAACAACATCTGAAATTCTGTGGAAAAGAAAGAAAGTGTGCTCATTCCTAAGCTTTAGGAGAGAAGTTAATGATCCTGAGGCGTTTTTGCATGTATCCTTCAAACCCCTTCCTCAGCTCCTGGCATTTTATAGCTTAGCACTCCATATCCCTTGCTGATGATATGTTAGCTGTGAGTGGAAGGTTGTAGAAACTGAATTAGTTTAATTTAAGAAACGAGCTACTATGTATGCTCAGGGTCTGATTGCAGTAAGGAATCCTTTCTTCTTCATGTGTAACAAAAATATATTTGTACAGGTATTTGGTGTGGACTGATGTACTATAGGTTTCTCAAAGTAGCTGTAAAATTTATTCTATGCCATGTTGGCATTCTCCAATAAGCACAATGGGGTATAGATACTTTGAATTTATGTATTTGCTTAATAATTCATGTTTTAAAAAGAACATAATCTTTAAAACAGTGTTCAAACTTGGGATAGAGAAGCTGGAGAAATATGAACAGTCCTCTGTGCCTCAGACAAAATTTCCGTTGATTTCTGTGTCTGGTTTAAGAACTGAACACAGCACGTGAGGTTTCAAAATTATTCTGAGATTGTGGAATCATTCACGTTGTGTGTGAAGAAGAAAAAATGTCTTCCTCGGGTGTGCTGGTTACTTTAAACATCTCAGTAATACTGTATCCTTCTTAGCACATGTACATCAGGCTCACAAATTTTATTGTGATCTTCAAGTTTTTGAAATTAATTTTATATGCTAAAAAAGAAAACATAACAGAAAACCACAAAACCAGATATATATCTCCCATTTTATGGAAGGTTCGTGTCAATTAACAGGAAAATATGAAGAAAGCAAGCAGATTTGCTTTGCAAATGAAACAATCTGTTAGGAGAAAAAATAACAGACGTGTTGTAAAGAAAATGAAAATACAGACTGTTCGAATGGCGTGAGAAGGAACACCTAAGTGTAGCAGATTTAATGATCACTTTGATGATAATGGAAAAATCAGTATTTGAAATGCTTAAATGTAGTTTACAAAAGTGCTGTTGTTTTTGAAAGCCTCATCCATGTAGATCTATTTTATTCAATCCCCCTCTTTTTCTAAGAGGTGAAGAGTGGGAACACTAACATTTATCTTAAAAAAGTCATTCCCTAACTAAATTTTGAGTGAGCAAGAAATGAGTAGGACTGCGTAAGTATTATTTGCATGTTCTCTGGGGAACAGGGTATCCAATATATGTCATTTTGGGAGAACGGCCAAAAAGAAGATGCCAGAACTCTAAAGAGCCAGGGCTTTGAAATAATAAAATAAAATAAAATAAAATATTTTAATGGGATAAAAAAAATCCAGTCAGGAAAACAAAGTTCTGAATTTGTAGGTGATATATTCAGATCTTTGAAAACCCCAGTGTGTTTGGTGGAGGATTTATTCTTTGACTGCTGGACCAAACCCAGTTAACTCCTCTGTTACACTCATCAATATTTATGGAGAGTTGCCAACACACACAGTCTTATACAAAACACAGGACAAGACACAGTCTCTGTCTTGTTGTATCTTTCAAGAAAGAAAGAGATGGAAATTCTGATATAAATTCCAGTAGAAAGAGCAGGTGTTTACAATTTTAACTTCAGGAGAAATAAATGCATTCTTATTTTTCTCCCTGGTTGCTTGACAGAATTATGATTGCAGTTCCCTTGATGATTATTTTGTAAATTTGTTTTTGAAAGTGAGGTATTTGAAGCTCTGACAGGTTGGGTTTTAAATCAAAATTAGCATATACATTTAAATTTTTATTCTTTAATATAAAATTATTTGCTCTTATCTATTTTTTCTTTACTTTTTAATCTTATTCAGCTTTTGAATTTTTATGCTTAATAATTTCTATCCAACATCTCAGCTACATATATCTTGTTTCAACATATATGTCTTGAATTGCTGTAACTGGTACAAATATATATAAAAGTTTCAATTAAAAATATCATTATGATTAATAGAGTTTTATAATTACACGTTATGTAATTAATGGTGTGCAAGTATGAACATGGTGAATACTATTTTCAGAGCAGATTTATTTGATGCAAGTTGACTAGGGCTTCAATTCTAAATCCATTTGAGTTATTACTGTGCTGGACCAGCATTTATTGATTTTAAGGTACAGCATTAGCATTCACTTATCACTGCATATTTTTCCCCATTCTCCATTAAAAGAGCTTGCCCTCATCTGTCACAATCTCATACTGCATAAATCATATAAAACGGTTACTTGTTTCCATGATTTATTTCATTTTTATGTTAATTATACTAAAACATAGGATTGTTTAATAAAAATGTTGAAGCTAATCTATATGGGTCATCAATATTTTTTACGCATTTTACACTGTGGAATGTGTGATATACCACAATATCCAACTTGTATGGAAGGGTATTTAAAGTGGATTAGTATTTAAACTAACTTAGAGCTGAGACACATTTTAATTTTACAGATACCAAATAGAACCTGATATTTACACAGTATTTTGTTAAAAGATAATGGTGTCTATTAATATTAATCACTAGAAAAATACAGCATCTCACCCCCAGTTTTCACAGTTTTGAAACATAAGATAGGCTTTAGCTTCTCAGAATTACTTTCTTAAGGCAGCACTGGCTTCCCAACAAAATAAGACAATTAGAAACTTCCCACCAAAAGTAAGATACTCAGTGGAAACTTGAGTTCTTCCAGAGAAGGTTTTTGTCTGGGGAAGCACAGTAGGATCAGCCCAGGACATATCTGACACTAAAACTTCAAAGACTTCTACTCATTCTCTGCAAGAAGTCCTATTGTAACCAAAGGCATTTCTGAAATCAAAGGCTAGGTCCCATGCACATATTCCTCAGGGACTCTGATGGAATGGTCCCTGACATTTACAGAGGGTACTTCTCAGGACACACAAGAAAAATTTTTGCAAGATCAATGCCTTGACTAATGTTGAGAATAAGAGCATTTCCCATTTTTCTGTATAATTTTGCCATTTTAAATTTAGCTGACTCCAGATACTCCGGGTAAATTGAGGCATGCAGTGTTAATTTAAAAGTAATACATGGGCAATATTTAACTGTTTCCTAATGATAAGGAACACATATTCAAAAATCATATTCCAGTTTTTCCTAACCTGCTATCTCCAGAGCAAAAGCAACAAGCAAATTTATTTAGAGGTGTGGATATATGTTACTCTTAAGGAAAAAGATCTCAGACTTGAACATCTCCTTGTCAGCCAAATAATTAATGTAAAGTGATTTTATTATTACAGCAAATAAACTCTAGAGTGTTACTTTCCTAGGATTTTAGTATTTGGACTATTTAGTATTTACTAAAACCTGGTAGCCATAAAAAGTATAGAATGTGTGTGATAAACTGAAGGTATTTTGAACATGTGTTGCTGTTAAAAAGTTTCTACAGACACTATTACCCTGGAAAACAAGAGTTCATCAGAATTTGTACCAGCTTATTGTGAAACTTTAAGTTTTCAATTAAATCTCTTGCTATTCAGGTCCAATGAGAAGGGGCTTTTTAAGCCAAATTTATGAGTCCTGCAGCATCTCAAATACTTATAAAAATACTAAATGAATTTCATGAATAATTTGCAGCTTTCTAGATGAGATTTAAGTTGCCTTTTAGTAAAGAAATCTGTAACTGCTTTTTTTCCCTACGATGTAACTGGCAAGCATGTTCATTACATTCAGAAGCCAGTATAATTTAGTTTTATCAGGTTTTGTATCTGAATTGATATAATTTTCAAAAGCATTCTTTGCTTGCATGTTTATGATGTTCAATACGCTACTTGTCATTTAATTTATTTATGACAGAGAAAATAAGAACCATTGTAGATTCTGAGCACCATAGCAGTATAATAAAACACAGCCTGTTGTTATTAAATAGAAATAACAAAGGAACAGCAACAGATTATTTAAAATCCAACCATCCAACTGAAAAGATAATAAAACTCTGACTCTTAACAACAGGAAAAAAACCCCTCTAAATAACATAAGATTTATTTTTACTGTTTAACTTTTCCCTTTTCATACCTTTCTGGGCTTTAAAATATTAACAACTGATGTTTGTTCATGTGTAAGCTTTAAGGAAAACACTGAGGGAAATAACTGAGCAATAGGCATAAGTGTTTGATTTTTAGAGATTTAAAAAAAAAGGAGTTAGTTGGCCTTAGGCTAGAATTTTCATTACATCAATGAAAGAAAGAAAACAGAAGCCAGCAGAGGGAAGTTATAGAAACTGACTTTATATAAACAGTGAGAAAAATCTTTTTCCATGGCCACCTACAATGTAGCTACTTTACCATCCGTATGATTTTTCTTTTACCAGTGGCACAGCAGCCCGAGCCCAATCCTGTTTTAGAACAGGTTACAGTTTGGCCGAGAGGTTTGCCCTTTGCAAGATCAGGCTAACAGTTTGTCAAAGAGAGCAAAAACAAAAAACATTTCCACGTACCTAAATTGACAAAGCTCATGACCATGTCAGCATCATTCAGAAAGTTGGTGTCGTGCAGGCTGGCTAAGGGAGGATTCTGTGTGGTCAGGGGGGTCATGCGAGATAATTGTATTCTCCGTGAATATCCATTTGGAGAGGCAGGGTATCCTTTTCGTATCCCTCTGCTCTCCCCTGCCATTGATCCCTTTAGTGAATACTCCAGCTCCTCAGAATCCTCTTCATTTGTCATGGCATTATACAGGTCCAGCATGAAGAGGGGTGCAGAAGAAGCCTGCTTTCCTGGTGAAAATGGTCTGGGTCTGTGAGGTAAACCCAGGATAGAGAGAATCTCTCTCTGAATCTCCCTTCTCTCATGGTTCCGCAGCCTCCTGTAAATAAAACTCGAATGGACATGATTGTCTCCTAAACCTCCCTGTGCGTGACCCACCAGAACCCAGCAATTCCAGAGCAAGCCCACGAAAGCTTTGAGCGCAGTTAGGTTCATCTTTGGAAAGAAAAAGAACAAGGAAAAAAAAAAAAAAAAAACAACAACTTTTCTCCTACTTGTTCTGAGTTCCTATGAGGTCTGCTTTCCCAGTAGCTGAAAAACAAAATTTACCTATTCTTCATGTCAATGTCATCTCTAAACGTAACACCGTAACATCTTTGGTGATTCCTCTCCCCCCACCCTGTTTAAATATTATGGAATGTGTCAGGTTGCAGTTATTTCTAAGAAAGCTGAAATTCAGACTTCCAATTTTCCACTGTTGTTATCGTTTTTTCTGCATTTATGGAGCAGAAGACCAGTATTTTGTCAGCTGACCTAGGCATTCCTATATGAACCTTAGATAACCAGGTCTTTGGTGGGGAGCTGTATTAGCAAGAGATGTTCTTCTGACACATTGTAGTTCCCAGAGTTATCTTCCCTCGTTATTCTGAGTTCTTCGTACACCTTGCGCTCTTCCCAAGTTAAATCCTGAGTCACAGATTTGTCTTGATCTGTACCTTGGTGGTGTAACACATATTTGTCCAGCAGCCTGGAGATAACTTTAACATCTTTTGAATAGCTTGAGTGTAAAGTAATTCTAAAGCATGTACTAATCAAATTAATGTGTTGCCATGAATTTACTTGCAAAAAATAACCTTCTGTAAATCCATTCAACCCTTTTCAGCTTCTGAACTGTTATTTCCAACTGTAGCAGGCACAAATATAACAGCTCTCTTCAAGAGAGATCTAAAGACTAATGTAAGCACAACCCTGCTGGGAAAGAAGAGGCTTCTCATTGTAATTTGAAACGGGTATAGCAAAAAAGTCCTTAACCCTTCTCTTGCCAGACAGAGCTTTAAACCTCTCCCCCTGTCTCTGCAATTTACAGTAATACACCTAATTTTGGCTATCGGCTGGTTTTTTTGGTAACAGCTTGCACAATCAATTTTAACTGTAACAATTTTAGGATATATCGATGGCGTAACATGGAAGCTCTTGTGAATCTCCTTATGAGTCTATGGTTTAGTAAACCTGAGCAGGAAACTCTCTTAACAGATTAAAATAGCATCTCACTAATTCACGAGAAGTTTATGTTTTAGGTAAATTTAGCAAACAAAGGTGACCTTTTTATAAACTCTGTAGGAATTTTTGTCAGTGAGGCTTGATTCACTCTTTTCTAAAAATGTTGGGAATGCAATCTGAATGAAAACAAATTTATTCAGCAAGCAAGATCTCAAATTGTGCACAGCAAATGCTGTAATTATGGTTATAGTCACAACTTTCATAAACTGTAATTTGCAATGATAATTTATTCAAAGTACATTTTACTTATAAATTGCTATACTACTTTTTCCAGTAAATATGAAAAGCTAAGATTTTATCCCACAGTCTGTTATTAACTAAAGGAGGAAAAAAGTTTAACTGAAGAAATAAGAATATTAAATAGATTTTAAAGCTGCTGCCCATGAAGTTAAGGTTCAGTGTAGAATTTTTTGACAGCCAGTAACTGGTGTTTTCCTCTCACTAAAACAAAATCACCGTGTTAAATTTCATGCTGCTCAGATTGTAGGTGGTCATTTTCCTTACTGCTAAAATTTTCCTTTAGCCTTGAGGAGACTTTCCTTTGATGAAGGGTAGAAAAAAGGGACAGAAAGGTTTTTTGTCAACATGGAATTAGGGGAAAAAACTAGGTATATAAAATCCATCCCTTTGGGTTTTCCTTTACATGACACCTACTCAGCAAATCACACAGTCCTTGTGTAAACCTGGGAGTGTGACAGCAAGTATAGACACACCCTAAGAAGCCAGGAACAATTTACCTAGTATATTAAGCACAAACAAGTTTTACAGTTTAGTACAGCCATCACAAAAATACAACTGATTCTCTCTCATAAATCAGCACATTTAATGAACAATGCTTCTCCCAACAAAGGATTTATCTCATGCTAGACCTGCTGAATTAGCACTAAAATTAGGAAGATATTTAGTAAAAGTCTTGATTTTTTTTAGCAGAAGAGCAATCACAATCAGAATACATTTTCTTTCCTCGCAAAGGTGCTCCCGCAAAATCTATTTGTTATAAGAAAAGTAATATTTCCTGGGTTTTCTTCTTTTCACTTGTTCTGCTCAGTCAGTTGCAATGATACATGAGACTTTACCATACATATGTCTTTTATGAATTTGGCCATCACATATCCTGAAACAAGATTTCTTCCTCTTTCCAGCAATATGTTTCCTTCTTCCCCTAAGCATTCATAAAAGCCAGTGGATTGACTGCTCAGAGGATTTAAGTCCTCTGCCAAACAGTGTGTCCAGCAATAGAAATTTCCTATATTATCCCACTAGTGTCTGAAGTTCCGCATTAATTTTTTTCATTAAGAAATCCAAAAATGCCTTCAAAGTTGAGGATTCTTTTATGTAGCAAACATCTTTCCATGCAGAAACTAAATAAGAACACATCTAAACTAGTAATCATGTTTGATGAAAACAGCTCCTGTTATTTTTTGATAGAGGCACAACCAAACAAGTAAAATATACACAAAGCATTTATTTTACATTAGCTTGCACTGCACTGAGGCACCAAGTGTCCCAGATTAAAATACAAAAACGACCAAAAAAAGTTTTTATTATTATAAACACAATCTCCTTTTGCATAAGCCTATATTCCATAAACACTCATTCTTAGCATGCATATTTTATATAGGGAAGACACAGCTCTAAAACTGAAAGTCTTTGCTAATGAAGTGAAAGGTGTCTGTAACCACTGATAGACCCCATTTTGTATTTCCAGTATGAAACAATGAACTTCCAAACTAAAAATACCATGTACAATTTTGGCATGTCAAGATACATACAGACTTCTTTCTTCCTCAGATGTCAGACCTGGTAGCAACACAAGAAATCACCTGAGCAGCCCTTACCTGGCCCTTTAAAATTAAAAGGAAGACTAAAATGACTCCAGAAGTGAGCTCCCCTTAGGGACAGATATCTGAGAGAGGAGCACATAACCAGAGGTGCACCTGGAGAGCAGGGACTCAGAGGCAGGAAAGCGGCAGAGCACCATGCAGGCACCCTGGCAGTACGAGATAGGAAGCAGCTGCATGGATTTCTTAAACAATGTGGCAAGTATGCACATGATGAGTGAATTCAGAGCTCATTACATTTGTACTAATCTAAGCAATGCTAGAGAAAATATCATAAGGGAAGCAATGAAACCTGGGAATCCAGATCTTGCCAATCTTGCATTCCAATGGATCACCATTCACTATAATGGTAAAAAAAAATTATAGCTACCCAGCAGATCTCTGTACTCATTGAAGATACAAATGTTTTTGTGGGTAATGCCCGCTACTCAAAAATATACTAAATCAGTGGATGGCTACTCAATGCAGGATCCCTTTGGTTCTCAATATCTTATCAACAGAGGATAATTCCACACAGCAATGGTTCTCTGCAACTCTTTGGCAAATTAGGCTAAAATGCAGATCCTCTTCAAGACATGTGCAGTCTAAATCTGAAAACTGTGCATGTACACAGAATGATTCTGATGGCTCTTTCCTCCTTAATGACCATGTAAATTTGACATTCAGATCAATATTATGCATGAACAGATAATCCAGTTAAGTCTGTTCTTGTTATCTCCCTGCAAAGCTATTGCTGCAAAAGATACATGAATAAAGACTCCTACAAAAAGATTTCATGAGAGCTGGAGAATAATTAGTTGTTAAAGATGCAGATTCCACAGCAAAAGGAAAGCAAGTAGTCTGGACATCTCCTGGGGCAAAAGTGTGACACTGATCACAATTTGGCAAACCTGTTACACCACCTGTATCCAAGACAGATTTACAATAGTATGGACTGCATAAGGTGTACATTTGAGACTTTGGACATAAGTATGCATGTGTCCAAATGTTTCAAATGTCCAATCAAAAAAACTTGTATGACAACTTTCACTCAATTTTTTATTTTACTGAGTTGAATGTTATATGACAGATATATTCTTACTCTGCTAACATAAGAATGAAGCACAAATATATTTTTCTGCATCATTGAAAGATGCCTTCTAATGCAAAGAGAATTTCATTTGTAGTGGGCACAGTGTGAAAACTGGTAGAAATAACTGCAGAAATTGGCAGCTGAGACATAAATTAAGTATAATGTTTGTAAACCCCTTTTATTCAGAGTATTATTTATCTAGAGAAAGAGTACTTCCATTTTATGCTTCAGCAAGAGGAATACATTGCAAAATAAGACTTACTATGTGGAAGTGTTCAATACTTAGATTATAGTGTTATTTATTCAGTTACCAACCAGTTTCCTGTAGCAAAAGGGCTTTTCATCCAGGCATTTAAAAGCACAGGCAAAATCACAAATCAGCCTAGGAGGTAAGTCATCAAGTATTTTATAGATGGCATTTAATAGAACACTTTGTTTAAAATTTACAGAAAGGGCTCCAGCTTTAAGTACAATAATTTGTGAAGTTGGTTCTATTCACAGTACATACAAAAGGTTGTAAAACTATCAGCACAGAATACTCTGCAGCATTAAAATTATACTTTTCTTTAACATTAAGAAAATTGAGAAAAATTATTTTGCAATCTGCCTGAGGACTTTTTTTGAAACTTATTGTACTCAAGGATTAGGAAATAAAAAGCCTTGTTTCACACACACTTCAGAAATGAGAATCACAAAATATACAATTAATAATATGATTTGACATCACAGTGCTGTCATTTGCATAATTTAAAAACCCAAAGACCTTCCAGAAATTCCCTTTGGTTTACAATAAGCCTCTAATTATCTTAAAGAAAAAAAAAAGGGACCTGCACTGAGGCAAATACAAAACACTTGGACAAGAGCAACAACATTTGTAAGTAGTAAAGCACTTTTAAAGAAGATTATTCTTGGCTCAGCTTGTAGAAGTGTTTTATTGTGCCCCAGCTGCAGACTGGTACTTGCTGGTCTCCTTGTTCTCTGGCTGCAGCACAGCCAGAAGGGTCTTGTGCTGTTCCCGAGCTGGCTGAAGTGCTTTTCAAGGGAACTTCTGCCTCTCGCTGGAGTTCTTTTTATTTTCAACTACAGATTCATGCAGAAATTGATTTCTAAACGAATGCCCTCTAGGTAGCTGCACTGCACTATTGTTCATATTGTGAAATACTCTACCTATCTAAATATAGGAATTATTTCTTCCCTTGAGCGTTTTGTTACTCTATTCCATAGCCGTGGCTTTAGCACCTCTACTGGCAATGGGATGGTGCAGCAGCCTCTTAATCTCTCTCTAAATTAGTTTTGGGGCTTTTATACAATTTTCCTGTGCTTCATTTTATACACACACTCCCTCTCTTCCCAATACTTTCTCCTATTACATCTCTCTACATTAAGTCTCCCACTTGAATGTGCTGCCTCTGATCCCACATGGACTTTCTTTTCGGCTTTTTAAACTTTAAATCTGTTTCCCCCACCATCTCCATTTTCACATTTCTTCTTTCCCTCCCCACATATCTGTAGACAGATGTTATTTTCTTCTTTAAAATTACTTCGTTTTCCAAAATTTCCCCTTTTGTAAGAGATCAGCCGGCCCCTCAGGCAGTAAAAAAGGACCTGCTGCTCCAGTACTTTCAATTGAAAGTGATCACTACCATGAATCACACAGTCCTTGAGAGACTAGTAATCTCCTGCTATTGGAGGAGAATTGTGAAAGAAAAAGATGTGCATGGGATAACTGCTAGACTATGTACACCCTAAAATCTTTGGTATGTGCTAGCTGATCTTTCTACACAGAATCATAGACCAATTTAGGTTAGAAAAGACCTCTAAGATGATCAAGTCCAACCATTAACCCAGGACTGCCAAGTCCACCACTCAACCATGTCCCAAAGTGCCATGTCTATGTCTTTTAAATACCTCAGGGGATGGTGTCTCAGCCCTTTCCCTGGGACTGCCTGTTTCACTGATGTCTTGTGAAGAAATTTTTAATCTAAATTCCCCTGGTGCAACTTGAGGTCACTTCCCCTTGTCCTGTTGCTCGTTACTTGGGAGAAGAGATAGACCCCTACTTCTGTAACCCTTCCTTTCAGGTAGTTGAAGAGAGCAATAAGGTCTCCCCTGAGCCTCCTCTTCTCCAGGCTAAACAACCCCAGATCCTTCAGCTACTCCTCATAAGACTTCTGCTCCAGACTTTTCACCAGCTTCATTGCCTTTCTCTGGACTCGCTCCAGTCTGGCCCAGACTGCACACAGCACTCGAGGTGTGGCCTCACCAGTGCTGAGTACAGGAGGACAATCCCTGCCCTGATCCTGCTGGCCACACTATTGCTGATACAGACCAGGATGCCATTGGCCTTCTTGGCCACCCAAGCACACCCTGGCTCATGCTCAGCCAAATGTAAATCAGCACCCTCAGGTTTTCTGCTGAGCAGCTTTCCAGCCACTCCGCCCCCAGCCTGTAGTTCTGTGTGGGGCTGTTGTGACCCAAGTGTAGGACTCGACACTTGGCCACGTTGAACCTCATGCAATTGTCTTTGACCCATTGACCCAGCCTGTCCAAACCCCTTCTTACAACCCAGCATATCAGCATACCTGCTCAACATGGTGTCATCCACAAACTGACTGAGGTGCACTTGATTCCCTCATCAGATCATTGATAAAGATATTAAACAGGGCTGGTCCAAATACTGATCCCTGGGGAAGCCCACTAGTGACCAGTTACCAAGTGGATGTGGCACCGTTCAGCAGCACTCTCTGGGCCCAGCTATCCAGTTTTTAATCCAGCAAAAATGCAAACAATGTTCAAGCTATTTAATAAGCCAACATGCGATACCACTGTGGTGGCAATGATAAAACACAAATCAAGATAAATCTTTAAAATAAAATACTGTTTCCCTGAATTTCTCTCTTCTAGCATGCAATGCCTTGATCTTGCAAAATTATTACAACTGGCCACAGCTGATTAAATTTATTTAATTAACCATGGGTAACCATTGTCAGTATTTATGATAGCAGTTGATTCAAACCAGAATTTGATAAGCTGGCAAAATGAAGGAATAAAGTGAAAAATCAGTTTATGCTGTTGGTCTAGAAAATTCATTTGTTTCTTTCAGATGTTTGTTATGGTGGTTGAGAAAAACTGAAATACTGGAGAAAGTATATTCCTAAAATCTGCAGTAAATTTGCTCCAAAATCTTTACATTGAAGTTGAAAGATTATTGCAGCTAATAAACTTTCCTTTATATAGCCAGAGGTCTGAAAACATGACCTGCATGATGTTAAATAGAGTAATCCAAATCTCTTTTAAAGTAGGCAAGAGGAACATGGTTTACATTGCAACCCTTGCATCTGAAACTGCATTGTAATCTAAACATGAAGAGACACATGAGCAGTCCTTTGTTTCTGCTTTTTAAGCTTTACTACTTTTGGTGTTTGTTCCTTAACATTTAGACCTTTATACTGGAAAAAATGTTATTTCCTGAAGGAATTCTAGCTAAGCCATGCAAATTATGTAACAGTTACAGATGCTGACTGAGACTGCAGGACAGTGTTTTCCTCTGGGAAGTGGATTCACAATGATGTTTTCAGAGGTTTTGCTATCTGTTGTTCAGTGCTAATCATCAAAAAACATATCTGCCTCTCTAGAAACAAGCATTGAATCACAAAAAACAAACCAAGTCTTGTTCATTAATAGCTTGGGTTAGGATAATACACATGATAAATAGACTTCTGCATAGACTTCTGCATAGACCAGGCACATGGGTATACCTTCTCATCGTGATTTCTCAGAGCAGATGCCCAATGTTTTCTGTGCTCATTTTCTCCCCTTTATCACCTTTTAGTGACAAAATGTACACTGGGACAAATCAATGAGAATTTTCCATGACTTTTAGGGATTTTGGATATTTTCTGTACACTCCTGAATACATTGCTAGAAGAACCAGATGCAATGGGCTGTCAGGAAAGCTTCCACCTCTGAGACCCTGTTGCCTCCTAGATCTGGTATCTTCCTTTGGCATGAGAAGGGTACTAGGAGGGGAAGGTCAGTCTCATGGCAGAAGCATTTTGCAACAATTCATTCTGAGCCCCAAGGTTAATTAAGTTCTCATTTCTTCATTGTAATTCAAAGCTAATCAGTCTTCATTATTTCTGTAGAGAGTTATGAAGTCTGTTTTCCTATATTTATGGACTTTTAAAGGACTAAAATTCTCTGCTTTCAAGCAATGACTGATTCTGTTAATGCAGACGAAAAAAATAAAATATGTTTATACTACAGAATGGCCAGAGAGCCTCAAAGCCATAAAACTTCTGTCTTCTTTAGTGCTCTCCTAAAAAGCATAAAGATGATCAAACAGATTATTTGTATTTAAAAAAAAAAAACTTTTCTGTCTAAGATTTTCTTTTCCAAGTTCAATCTAAAATCATGTTTTATGACTACATTATAAATTGCTTAAAAATGGGGTTTATAATGGAAATGGTGACAAACTTAACTATGGCAGCACTAGCAGGCGCCAGCATAATTACAGTCTTCTCGAGACATAACTTATTACAGGCTACACAGCAGAGCCAGTATTTTGTATTTTAATTAAGAAACCTGGATTTTGTTTGTAATAATTGACTGTTATGCCGTCCCTCTTGCCAGGACACTCTTTTACAAGAGACTCTTGCCTCTAGTAGTCTTTCTTCGTTAAATATTTTAAATACATTTAATATTTTTGACTAGAAGATTGCATGCATTTTATAGGTCATTATTAACTGTCTTTTGATGACTTCAGTTGTTGTGTATTTTTTAATGGAAATCTTTGTTCCTCTCATCTGTGACCAGAAAAGGTTTACAATTTAGGTCTCTGAGAAGGGTAATATCTGTGTTATCTGCCTCAATCTGTACCATGCAGGCCTTCTCTAAGAGAGCATGGTCTTTGGTGATGCTCTCCTGATGCCCTGGGCAGGTACTACAGATCCTGTTACCCAGAGATGCCGAAACACACAGTGTCTCTATGCTGTCCCAACGAGGGCATTGTGTCAGCTCTGCTGACATACCACAGAGAAGTTCTGTTCTGGCACAGAGCTGTATTTCCTGCTTGTTATGACCTCCTTGTACATTGCTGAAATTAAGAAAAAAAAAAGATGCAAAATGGTCTGAGAAACATCAGCAGTTTGTCAGTGTTGGGGAGGCACTGGGCAGTGCCACGTGGGTTGCTGCATCCTCTCAGCACCTCGGGCCCTCAGTGGCCTGTGCTGGCCACGCTCTCCCACCTGCCTTGCCCTCACCCTTGCCCTTTACCTCTGCAGCAGTTGTTGCTGCAGACACTCCCTCACTTTTTCAGCTTTGCTTTTGTTTCCTGATTTCTTTCAGTTGTTCTTCATGTTGCAGAAGTGTGTGTCCTCCACAGCCCACACTGACAAATGGCAGCAGCTCTGTACATGCCTAGTCCACAAGCACTAGGTATCTTATTTTGACAGGAGGTAATTAGATGTTCAGAGAAGGACCATGATATGCACAAAATTAAGTAGGTCACATCAGCACATGTGCAATTTAACATGCTGTAGCTTAACAGGCACATGTACAAACAAGATCTATAGAAGAATTTAGCATTTTTAACTGGAAACAACATATTAATTGAAGCAGTTCAGAACAAATAGAATATTTTTCTCAAGTTATTAATTTTTTTTCTATGCTCGACTGGCACTGAGTACAGCAGACTCAGCTAAAAGCATTGTTCACAGTCTCTTTCTTTCTCTCTGCTTGGCCTTGGAACAATGCTGTTCTAACTAACAGTATTCAGTCATTTTCCCCCAGGACTGTCTACCAACCAGAGAGATTATCAAAGTTAATTATGTCACTTCCCTTCTTTTCTCCAACACACTTGCAGACTAAGAAAAGAGACAAAACCTTAGCAGCAAATCTCTCTCTGTTTTCTCCTACAGAAGTTTGCCTCCTACCAAGAGGACCTTCGACAAGATTTTGCAGCTTTTGGATCTTCCAAGTAGAGCACAGGAAAAAGAACATAGGATATAATCTACCACTACATAGTATGGGAGGAAAAAAAATATAGAAAATAGTGGCATTGTCTTGTGATTTTCTTTCAGATCCTGAAGCAGTTATCAGTATTACATTACCAAAGACTTACAATTATGGCCAAACAGATGAATAAAAATGGGGAAAAAAAGGTTTTATTTATATTTTGTGTCCCTGGAGAACAAATCTAAAGTGAAGGAAGAAATAGACAGCAAGAAAATTCATAGAAAATACACAGAAATTATTTCACAGGCTCTTCTCAACATCTCTATTTGAGAAATCAAATATTTTAAAAGTCATTATTCATCAGCTATTTATTAGGTGGCATTGATTTCAACTGTGTGAGGGAAAAAAGCTGAAAAATATGTTTCAGTGATAACGCTCAGTCAGAGAACTGATGAGCAAGCAATAATCTGTGGGATGATGGCAAGGCTGGAGTCTGAGCCTAGAAAGCTAACATCTAGCCAAAGTCCAGTGAGGTCCCTATGAAAAGGAAAGTCTATTTGATGCACTGGTGGGTCATTTTCTGGATGTTGGCTTGCACCCTGCTTTTAATCATGAGAAAGAGGGAAGGCTGTAAGGTGAGATGTCAAGCACGTTCCAGTCAGCTGACAGTCTGAAAGGGAAGGAACCGTGTCCAGGCAAATTGTCCAGTGAGAGAGGCATCCAGCATCTTCCAAGCAGTGCTACGGAGCTGAGAGCAATCAGTCAGGCTGGGGTATGACCACCAGACTTTAGAAAAGACAGTAGATTTGAGGACAGCAGTAAGTGCTAATGTAGGTTCAGTTCCATATTTTCTCTGTTTGGTCATGTGTTAAAACACCTTTTCATCTGATTCTCCACATACAGCTCAAGCAATATTTCATCATGCAGGAAATGAGAGGGACCAACAAACAGACTGTATGTGACAACAAAAAAGAAAAAAAAACCCAGCACCATGATCTGACTCCTTTATCCGAACTGACTAGACTGACTAACTTGACATCATGTTTATCAATTCCACATGTTTTATGGGTAAACTTTTTCTAATTCCCAGAAAAAGATGCCTACAAAGGTGAAAGCAGACACTAGTAGAATCTATCTCCTAGGAATATGTATTTGACTGCAGCACTTTGTTAGTTTGTGCCGTAGCATGGAAATTAATACGCCCTTTTAAAAGCAGATTTTTTTTTTTTTTAAAAATAATGCATGTATTACAGAAAAAAAAACTTACAGAAAAAGAGGTGTGTCAGAAAAAGCAAGTACAGTATAATTGTCTCTTCTGTGGTCAAGAGGAAGACATCTAGACAGGGAAGCCCTTGAACACCAACAGATTTTCTCCCTGAAGCATCTTATAATGTGAACCTGAGTTACTGTCAAGATTTAGGCTACTCAAGAAGAAAAGAGAGATCATTAAAAAAACTATTAGGAGTGATTTCTAGAAAACCAGAATTAGATATAAGTCTCCCAAGAATGATACAGAAATAGGAAACTAATGAACCGAAATCTCTGCCATCAGATATCAAAACCAGAAAAAATATAATAGGTAGAATAAAAAATTAAGATTTTTTATTGGAAATATAATATTACTTTTACAGGATTTGTCAAAACAGAGTTTCCTATAAAAAATGTACAAGAGCTAAGAGCAAAAGCTTCATTTTTTTTACCTGGCAGGGAAACCTCTCCTATCTCATGTTATGTGTAAATAGAAGGGTCATTAAACCTGAGAGTGCAACAGGAGTTGAGCAACAGGATTATGTGCTATCATTAGCAGTTGTGAATCAATGTTCAGGTTCTGCAGTCGTCTTCCACTTGTTCTTTGAATGCAGTGTGGAGCATGACTCCTTTTCAGCTGGAATTGTTCTGGCAACTTCTGTCATAACATTGGAATGATAGGAAATGTTGGCCAAATCATGCAGGCTTTAGTCAGGCAGTGCACCTAATTAAGTCAGTGAGAGATTTTCCCTTCATTCGAACTGTGGAAATTAGCCTGTTTCCTTTATTTGCTCAGATCATGATCTTTACCTTTTTGTTTGTTTGTTTGTTTTTGTGCAGTACTGAAGGATAATATGAAAAGTCTCTGGCTATTTAATGCAATAACAATCCTGTCCACAATGCACCAACTCCATCCTTCATAGGGGTGCAGTTGGATATAAAGGTGTGTGGTACAGCACAGGCACAAACTCATTCTAATCAGCAGCAAAATGTTCTCTGGCCCCATTCCAGCACAGCACTCAATCATATGCTTATCAGTTGAAAGGATAACTCACATACTCCAAATTATGAACACGCTTTTAAGCCTTGTTCCATCACACCCAGAATGTTTGCACCATGCACTTGGATTAATATTAACCAGGGACGGAAAGAGATGAAATGGGGGAGAGAGGTTTGGAGCAAACTGACATTCCAAGCACTGCAACACACAACTGCAATATTTTAATCCTACTAATACTTTTCAAATGGTTTTGTACAACCACCTGCTTAACAGATGAGATCTCTGATTAGAAGCTTAAGCCTCTAGTCTTCAGCCGTACTAACTTTTTAAGAAATAACCTTGTTTTTAAGTCATCCCAAACCATTCCATTTGCATTTAAGTTAGTGCCATCAGTATTTCAGTTCCCTGGGCTGAATATTGAAAACGTTTAGGATGTTGCTCATCCTAAAATTATTTCTCTTACTTGCGGTAGATGAAACAATATCCATAAAATCAGGACCTCTTGCAGGCAGCCCCAGCTGCTTGGGGATGATATATGAGTGAGGCTACCAATAGTGCTACTAATCAGATTCCAGTCTGGCACAGCTTCTTTTCCACAGCCACATGCACCTTCCACTTTCTGAACCATGGGCATGCCCTACTTTTACTCATTGATTTATTTGTAATGAAATAATACTCAAAGTCTGAGAACTATTTCTATAAAGTAGCTAAGAAATTAATACCTTGTATGGATGATATAAAATACTTTAAATTACTGTGTTATTTGATAAAAGGTAATAAAAGAAATGCATCAAACCAGGAAACTTCGATCATTAAGACTTAAAAGACAGTCACTACAACAGTTACAGATGAACAAATGTATACACAAACAAGAGTTAATGATAAATACTTGGAAAATTACTTAGAATAGGAGAGAACCAAAAGTGTGTTAAAAGCAGAAGTAGGAGAGCAAACAAAGAGGAGGGATTCCAAAGATACCTGCATGAGATTATATTTTAAAGAAATTTCTTCATTGTAGCTCAAGAAAATATGTGGAAGTCGTTCAGTGTAAGTTTCTAAGAAAAAAAAATCAGAGTTGATGTTATGGACCAAAGTTTTGTGGTTACCATCATGCTGCAAATATGTCATCTTTAGGCTACAAACCAATATTTTTGTACACCTTTGAAAAAAAAATTAGCAAGTTTCCACCATCACATTTAATGGTAGCATGAGGCTGATACCAATGGGACTGGTTCACTTCCATGCTCACTAGGCATATTTAACAAAAGAATCAAGAGTAAAAGCAGAGATCTCCACAGACAATTAACTCAATAAATGAGAAGTGAAAAAATAACATTCGTTTTTATGTGGCATTTATACTTGTGAGTGAAGTTTGCACAGACAGTATCATCTACATTTCCTTTTTCATCTCCAATTTACAGCAGTGTGAACTTCCTGCCATTTTATTTAGATTGTTACTACCCAAATAAGACAATCTACAAATTCTCCATTACTTACATCTCTTATTTCCCATAAGGTAGATTGAACAACTGGAAACTGATCTCAGTTATTTTTCATCTTAACTTCACTGTTCCAGTGTTTAATTTGGTTTGACAGAAACAACCTAGTTCCCTGTTGGTAACTATTAGGGAACTTTGTAGGACAGACAGCCATTTGTCATTGGGCCACCATCTCTCTGAAGGTGGCTGGGACTGATATCCATCCTGCCTATTGGAAAATGTAAGGGTAGGCTCTTCACAGTCAAAAGAGAGGAATGGGTCTAGCCAGGATGCGTTTCATTCCTCCAGCATTCTCATCCTTCTCAAGAAATTATGAGCCACTAGAATTCTGTAGCCTGTAACTCTCCTCAAAGGACAGCATTGCTGCCCAAACACTCTAGCTTTTCTGCTTAACAGGAGCTAGGTGTGTGAATTATTCAGCTAAGATAGTTGTACATGGATTTCTATCATGGATTTTTCCCATAATTATAGAGAAAAGAGAATTGATGAAATATACCATGTCAACAATCTGCAGTAGCAGAAAGCATCTATCTGAACTTATCCAACACATGTAGAGGTCATTTTCAACACACATGTGCCATTTACTGTTCCCTGTGCAAGTACCAATGCATTGCTCCTAGCAGAAATAACTGTGATACACTTACAAACTCAATATGTCTAGAAGACAGAATAATCCTGAAAATTAACAATGTCTCATAAAAGCCACTGACATTTTGATTAAGTTAATTGGGGAAGCGATTTACTAAATATCTCAATGAATTATTAAACCTAATACATCAAATATCTAAAATGCATAAATAATGAATTTTAAATCTGTCAGGGTATAAGTTAAATATGTTATATGATAAATATTATTCATCACCACTAATAAATTTTATTAAACAATCTTAATCCTGCTTGCTGCTTTATGCTAAAGTAATATATAGCAAGCACTGGGGTTTCTCTTAGAGCTTCATTTTTTATCATAGGAGAACTCATGTTTTTGGAGAAACACAGATTTACAATCAAGGAGACAGCTATATGACAATCTTGATAGAGAAACTGGTCATACTGTGGGCATATTTAATAAAGAAATAAATCAAACATTAAAATAATTCTCTGAGGAAACTTACTTCATTTGAAGGGAGAAATAAAGGTTCACCAGTAACCATAGTGAGTTCATATTATTGCCTTTGTTTTTATAAGTTGTTACCATGACTTTTTTTACTTTTGGGCTAGATTGGACTTAAAACACAACAGATGGCTACAATTATGCGTCTGTAACTCTTTTTTAGAATAACTAAACAGAGCACAATAAAATAAACAGGCTTATATTCCAAAGAGACTCACACAGCTTAAGAGAGCTATACGTGGTTATTAAAAAAACCTCCAAAACTATCTAGACTCTGTATACAATATGAATAAAGCATAAATGAGAAGTTAGTTTCACAATGTGATGTATTCCATAGGCACATGATTCATAACTATAATGTAATTCCTATGACTAGCAATTTCAGGAATAAAATGAAATAACATTATAATTTTGTAATTATTTGGGATCCAAGTTTGCATTCCTTTTAACAGCATAGCTTCCATTGAATTTTGTCTCAACAAGAAGTGCTATCTTTTTTGCTTTTGGTACAGTAATTTTTAAGTACAGCTTAATTTTAATATATTTTATCTAGAATGAGTCTTTAAGAAGCTTTGGATCAATCTCTTCCTAAAAAGAAATTTATTTTATTACCTCATGGTACCTCAATTTGCGTACCAGCAGCCTTAGTAAAGGGCTATAAGAGACTTTAATAAGGGGAACTGAAAAAATCATGGAAATTTTTGTGACTAAACAACACTCCACTGATTCAAAAGCACAACATCATTGTGCCTTTCAGACTCTGTTGTGTAACACAGATTAACACAAGATATTTTGAAGAACATAAATGGCCTCAACAGTTGCAAAAATCAGGGTATATTTTAGTGGAATATCAGCTTAACCTTTGAACTTTCTAGCATTGCTCTTTGCTATTTTGTTTTTTAAATGAGGCTGTTAATTAATTTATTCTCTATAACTGTTCAAGTAATTAAGGCATTTATAATCACAGATTTTAGACAAGTGGGTCTAAAAAGACTTAGGTATTACTAGCAGTGTCCTAGTCATGCTCTCCCTGGGTTAGCCAGCAAAGAAACATTTATGGCCCAGGAATGAGCCTTTCAGCTCCTGTCACACCCCAGACTGCTAAGGCCAAACCACCCAGCACATTCCCACGTTCCTTTCCCATCTATGACTGAAGCAGAAACTCAGGTTTTTCAGAAATCACTGGTATGTCTAGTGACTACATGACTATACCTGCAAGGCTGGTGTCAAGCTGAAGCTTTGCAAGTTAAAGTCAACAGCTTTTCCTTCACCAACAGCCTAGTTTACCTAAACTGTAGACAAATGAAGAGCAATAGTGACTTTATTAGGTGAGTCTCAAGCACCCATTCATGTAATCCTTTATTTCTCCTATGAAAAGTAACCAAAACTCACCCAAGAAGAATACTGTGGGGGTCTGGATCCATTAGTGGTGCAGTCGCTTCCTTTCTGTAGGCTTCTGTTACTCTAGCCTCATCTCTGAACACACCTAGCATATTTTCAAAGCCACAAAAAAAAGCTTTGAATGAACCACACCGAAGTTTTTGACATGATAGTGGCAGCACACTGAAGGATCAAGAGTTTGTAGTAACATGACTCCTCATCTAAGATAGGAAAGCAGTTTCTTGGTTTCAGTCCAGTTGACTCAACAGTTCTCATTGATCTTCTCATCTTTGTTTCTCGTCCCTGCTGTACACGGCTTCCATGGGACACTTTTTGCTTTAAAAAGTGACATTTTTCATGACTTATCAACAGCAAAGTGAATTTTTAAAGTAAGAAATTACCTAAGCTGTGAAAGCAAAGGTGACAGGCATGAGAAACTTAGCATAATAAAAGCATGATAAATCATAATATACAACCAAGATGTCCAGTTCAGTAAAGCCCTCCAGCATATGCTAACCTTTAAACACATGCAAAATTCACTGAGGCCAATTCCTCTTAAGCACTTTATTGGATCCAGGATAAGTTTTAGAACACAGTAAATAACAAAAAATGGCAACATACATGTCATATGTTTCAAGATTTATTTATAGGCATTTGCTAAAACTCTGTGTACAGAACAAGATCATCTTGCCGTCATGGTGTCCATAACTAATTATTATGATGATACCACTACAGCATTTGGTGTAGTGCCCCAATTTTAGTCAGAGTAAAATATCTGGTAAATCTAAACTTAGACAATTTATTCAGTCTGGCTGTATATATATTTAAAAATGACGAGGAAAATGGGAAAATCAAATTTGCTATACCACTGACACTTGATTCAAAAGTGTCATGGAAAAATGGAAAAATGCAAAAGGTGAGAAGCAATAGTAATGCTTAAGGTGGGGTGGACCAAGACTGAATGATTAAGTTTAATCACCAATACATATTTTAAATTTATAATTTTACTGTCGCATTGTCAGTATGGCTCATAGAAAAGGCTTTGCTCACAGATATTCACATAAACTGTATGTACATAGTCATTTTCTGTAATTGCTGTTCCTTAAATTATGAAGATTGATAGTTTTTCCTTAGTTTCCTTAGTTTCATTGATTTTTCAGTTTAATTCTGATTTCTAATGTATCAAACATGCTTTGTTCCTTACTTCAACAGTTCCTTTAAAGTCATCTCTTCACTTTAACTCTGGCTAGTTAAATGTTTCCTAAGAATCTTTATAAGCAGTTGAGGTCTAAATGAAGAAACATGAAGGATGCCACATGAATAGGAAAACTCTACTTCAGTTCCTTCAAACCAAATTCCACCAGCTTCTGTAGAAATCATGAACTCACCAGTTTCTTTATGAAAGCTGACACTTGTGACAACGCTCTCCAGAAACTTCATTTTATCAGATCTGATGAAGGATGAAACAGTAAGGTCTCCAGATTTGTTTAATAGGTGGAGAGATAAGACCACACCAAAGTGTAAATGGAAATTGCCAGGTTGCTGCAAAGAGTTTTTCAGTCTTGCAGCACTATTTATATGAGACTTCTTTCTCCAACAAGAAAACTGATGGGGGAGTTTTCTACAACCTGTTCAAACACTTCATGGAAAGGAGATTAGTTTGGCTTTAATTTAACCAACCAAAATGAGTGTTATTACTGGAAACAGCTCTAAGCTTTTCAATTCCCCTAATGAGGTCCAAACTTCTATGGATGCTATCACCTGAGACTACTGTAATATTTTATTTGGATTTAAATCTTTAACTTGGCAGCACTGCTGTGTCTCCATGGACACCTCTCATTTTAGTTTTATATTCTCCCAGGTGGTTGATTACTTATCCCCGTAACAGGATTCCTTTTCATATTGAGGAAGCTCTGACCTCCATTCTAGCACTGTACTGAAATTTTAGCAGGCATGGGATGTTGTTTTTATTTGTTTTGCTTCACTATCAAGACCAAACAACCCATTATACTGGATTTATTTGACAGATATTTCAAGACACCTCCATTTGCTGAGTTTCTTTGATTCTTAATGTTGTTTGGAACTAATCTCTTCTGCTAACATGAAAGCAAACTAAGAGCCAAGATTTTTATGGGAGACAGGAAACGTATATTTAAAGTAGTGCTGTGTTATCTTTTACAGCAACAGCAAAGGGAATATAGACCCAAATATACCCCCAAGTGACATAGTTGATTTTTTAACTGGTTTAATTGTAAATATTCTTGGAATATTTATATGGTATCAGCAAGAGCATTAAAACTTGCTTAGAATCACAACCCCAAAGTAGCATTACTCTCTGCTAACCTGCTCAAAACTGTAATGGATACAGTTGGAAATGTTATTTCACAGAAGGAATTTCCCTTTGTTGAACACTTGCCCTCTGTTTTATGTTTACAAATAGAAAACTAGGAAAAAAACCAAAAACACCTAGGCAATCTTTTCAACAAAATTATTTATATTTATTAAAACAAGTTCTCATACACAAGAAAGAGTATTTCTTGACATGGATACCATTCTATGTGACAGACTTCATTGAAAAAGTTCCCTAAAGCAATGCAGAGAGAAATAGAATTAGACTATCCAGAGAATCTTCTTCCAATCTAGGAATAAAATATGTTTATTTAGCCTAATTGGTCTCTATGAAGTATTGAGGTTAGGCTGATTTCTACAGTGCTGTTAAAATACTTGTGTAATAATCGTTTCTTGAGATGCATGATTTGTGAAATAATAGATCTGAAAATGGTAGCAGAGAAAGTAAGGTGAGCTCACTTAAGAAATACAGTTGACAGCACAGTGTTTCTACAAGAGACATGAGTTAAGGGAGACAAGTTTGACAATGTTTATGTTGCCTGCCTGATAAAAGGATTAAGAAACAACAGCATAAAACCAAAATCCAAAATAAAAGGGAATTTCCAACAAATTACAAAATTATTTGCTTGTATCAGCATATCAATTCAGTAGCTAAAAGTAATACAATGGACATCCTCAAACTACACAATAAGAGGAAGGGCATCCTTCAAAAAATCATTTGTGTTTTGCTATCTCATAAGCAGTGCAAGAATTTAGAATTTTCAGGGTAGTGTGAGGGTACTGACATCTGTGTGAGACAGCTCTTGCGAAAACACCTTCTCCTTCTAAGGCTCAAAACAAACTAGAGAAAACAGTGTAGTTAAATTCCAGCAGTATATCACAGTCTTGTCTTTTGGCAAATATTTCCTTTAATTTAAATTAATCTTTAAACCTTTATTTTAACAGAGTAAGAGATTTTCCATCCTAAAAGATATCTGGTAGTTTAGGAGATCTTTAGTAATGGTGGACCAGCATACTCCAAGCAGACTGCCCTTCTCGGAAACCAGAGGAGAGGATTGTAACTAAACTGTACGAGCTACTCTGGAGGCCCTGCCTGATGCCAAAAGTACTGAGGTGCCTTCAGGTACTGTCAGGATGTCTCCTTTGTCAAGCAAAACATTGCTCCTGAACCCAATTTATGTGGAGAGCATGCATTCTTTTATGCTCAGTCAGCCCAATTTTCCTTCTGCAGAACTGCACATCCAATTCTCTCTCTGAAGTCATCAGATCAGATCCATCCAGATTAGAAATATATACATCTGAGCTGGGTTACCCCACCCACTGGCAGCAGACTTTAAAAGACAGAACATATATTGTGCCTGAGAAAGCCTCTGCAGGGAGCAGCACGCAGTGGCTGACAGAGGTGCGTGAAATGGGGAGTGATGAATCCAGCCCAGTCCTTTCCTGTCTCTGGCCACAGCCCCATGGATGGAGAGCAGCGGGCTCACTCCTGCTGTGGGGGTGCCATGTGCCCTCCCTGGCAGACCTGGGATGCATAAATATGTTTCCTGACCACATTCACCCAGAGAAACTACAGAGATTATACAACCTATGGGCAAGAAAGACTTTGCAAAGGCCTGTGAGAGACTTTCCCATGAGTAGCAAAGGTCACATTCTTGTGACTCCAAAATGCCTTTCCTTACCAATTCCTCCTCACTAGAATTTCAAATCCCTTACTCCAGAGCACCAGACAGTGAGACTCATTCAAAGAAAAGACCCCAGATTTTATTTTTAAAAACACGGAACAAATAATCCATTTTCCCTAGACTTTATTAGAAATGACTGAACCTTCTCAGCCAAAAATTTTCAAAAATTTCAGCCTGAGACACATCCAGGATTTAAAATAGTGCCCTGAAAAAGTGTTACAGTCCAGAAAATCATAAGGGGATGATAAATGGGGGTTAGAACTGGCAATATTAAAAGCATGGGTGATTCAACTAGTCTCAATAATATATAATTTGCATAATATCTAGGATATTTTCTGAGTCACAAGGACAAGTTAACTATCAGTTAATTAAAACAAACTGAGGTTCAAGTATTTTTCTGTTTGGAAACTTTCTACTTACACTCAGCAGTTCATCTGTTCCATGAATATAAAACAACAAAATAAGTTTAGCTGGAATAAAGGTCTTTGACACCCTTTTGCTTTCCACTGACCATATCAGAATACATTCTACCACCTTCAGCCTGAGAGGTAGCTGGATTTTTCAGTCTTTCCAGCCTGCAGACAATATTGAAGCCAAACTTTTATGAAAACCATTCACAGCAAACAATTGCATTATCAGCTGTAGAGTTTGCCTGATGCTGAGAGAAACACTTAGGGATAAACAAGTCAAAACACAGATCCATATTTACATAAATGTGTGTATGCAAGAGAGAGGGAGATTTCTTTATATATTTATATGTGCAGTGCACATTTGCTGCATTATTCAATGAAGATTCCAGTTGCTGGAGCTGCAAATGCTCTTGGAAGAGCTGAAAAAACAAGAATTATTGTCTTGTCACAGTGCTGTACCTAAGCCACATTAAACTGAATATCAATGCAAATATTAGTGAAAACTATTACAAGGTTAAAAACTTAATAACTCACTCTGCTACCCAATCAATACAAAGTACTTAAAATACAAATGTTATATTATATATACAGTCTCAAAACAGGGTATGTATTTTAATGGAAACATTGTAACAATAGTATTTGTATCCATTTCCTAGCATTTTTGCAGCTTCTTTGATAGATTTTTCTATACAGACACTTCTATAAGCATTTCTGATTTCAATGCCACATAAGTAACAAGAGATTTTTGCAATCAAACCCTTGCAATTTAAATTTACTTATTTACCTACTTTTAAACTTATTAATTTACTTATTACTTCCTTTATTTGTAAAGAGAGAGTGGGGCTGTATACTCAAAGGAATCTGGATAATGTATGACCAGATAATTTTTTTAATAAATAAAATATTTGTACTTGTGGGCAAAACATAGTACAGTAAGTCCAGAAATTCTGTATGTTGTTCAAATTGATAAATATTCTGGTCTAAAGTATCTTCTGCCATCTAGTGGGGAAAGCACCTCACAGGCTGCCTTCAGGCCCACTGCTTCCCTGTCACTCGGAAAAGCCACGGATAAATACTTGCACTGACTGGACAAGCAAGTATAACTGCTGTAGCAGGAAAACAGGCTCAGTTCGGAAATCTTCTTTGAGATAAGTATCTACTGAGAAAATTAGTCATTAATGCTGGATTCTATAAAGGCAAAATTTAAACATGGGATGTGTTTATCACCATAGGTTTATCACTGGAAGTACTTCAGAGCATAATTAAAGTTAAGTCTATCAAGTATGTACCAAGGACCAAAGCATCATAATATCAGGCAGCCTGAAGGAGGAATCCAAAATAATTCTTCAGTTTCAACTCAAAGCCTGAGATGGTTTGCTGTCAAAATGCAAAGGATTAAAAGACAATGATGTACCTATATACTGGTTAGAGCCTCTTCCAAATAATGGCACAGTGCTTTCAAAACCACCATCCCCACCCCCAGTTTCTTTAGATGATTACATACAGTAAATTCAACCTAAAAAAATAATTAACCCAATATATAAGGAGGTGAGACTTTTACAACATTTAGTCCGAACAAAGCCAGAAGATATCATAATTGTAGCATAGTTAAGAATTAGTTTTCCTCTTAGCTGGTCTTCACAGAATCACAGACTCAATTAGGTTGGAAAAGACCTCTAAGATCATTGAGTCCAATCTATGACTGAACACCACCTTGTCAACTAGACCATGGCACCAGGTGCCACACCTAGCCTTAGACATTTCCAGAGAAAAGACTCCAATAAGCTCTCTGGGCACCCCATTCCAATGTCTAATCATGCTTTCCAGGGACAGAATATGACAAACTGGAGTGAGAAAGCCCATGGATTGAGATGAAGACAGGGAGATCAATTAGCAAGCACTGTCCTGGGCAAAACAGATTCAATCTGAGGAATCTGATGTCAATTAAAATAAACATTTAATAACTGATCCAGAAAATGAGGGGGAAAGGC
>VZTZ01024869.1:254651-329322 GCA_013400955.1 Drymodes brunneopygia | reverse complement strand
GTGCAAGGTTTTCTGTGGCCTTTAAATTTGTGCAATGATTTCAAACTGTTTGGTGAGTTAACTCAAGAGATACCACTCTTATTCAAAAACCAATTGGGAAAGAAAACCCTTTTAAAAATCACCACTTGGCTAGAAGGTGCTAGCTGACACCCTTCTTCTTGTAAATATGCTCTAGGTGAAAGTTGTTTCCAGGAAGAAAGCCCTAATGATGACAGGCAACACATTGTTAAGCAGGCAGGAGAAAAGGAAGTCACCACCACACTGCTCAGGGTCTGCCCTGTCCCCGCGATGTCCCTGCTCACTGTCTGCAGAGTGTGTAAGAAATCAGCAGCAAAAAAAGCTCATACCTGCGGTCACATAAACACATAAACACTTTCACTCACAGTAGTGCTCTCATTATCTGGCCATCAGAGGCAGCTCGGGCTGAGACAGGAGAGACGTTATAGGATCCTGTCTGCCTAGTGTGTTCACAGTCCACTCTAGCTGGGAATGACTTCCAGATGTTCCTGTGCTGCAAATGCACCTCCAGCCCACAGCCCAACCCTTATCGATCACACTGGACAACACTGGCACCGAGCGGGAGGAAGTGGTGGCTCAGTCAACAGCCCAGAGGGTCTTGGTAGACTTGATCAGGAAAGCAACAAGTTTTCCAGAGAAGTTGGCTAGGGAAGATATCTATTTTTGTTGCAGGAGAAATGTTTCTTTAATTAAAAAATTAACCATAAAAATTAGAGCAAATCCAAAACCAAACCAAAACCAAAACTGAAATCGAACAAGAGGAAACAAATAAACAAACAAAAAACACACACACAAAAATATAAACCAAACCAAAATAAAGCACAACCCCTCCCCCCCAAAAAAACCCAAAAAACCAACAGAAAAAAAAAACCCACAGTGTATGGGGCTGTATACAGAAAAGTATGTGTGCCCTTATATGAAATCTCTCTTACAGAAGAGCTTTTCTGAAAGAACCCTCCATTAAAGGGTTAACTGTTAGGGAAAATATATGTTTGGATCTTTTTGTGTTGGTTTGTTTCTTTACGATGGCTTAGTCAGCAGAGATATAAAAGTCTGCACAGATAGTCATTTTGATTTTAAATGGCATGGTTCAGGTTACCTTAACTGCATGTCAAAGATTAGCTGAAGCAATGCTGAAATAATCAGGATCTGCACCACCAAATAACTGTTTCTGTGTGCAGTCAACTCCTATTAAGAATTGTTTTGGATTTTCCATAGAAATTGTGCTCTTGAGATATTTCTGTTTGTGAAAAATTTTTAACACTAACCTCTACAATAAAAACTGGAATTAATTTGCTGTTAGAAAGATTCCTTTCTTTCCAAGACAAGAACGGGCTCCTCCTACTGAAGGAAATAATTTATTCTTCTAGTGGCAATCTTGCACCCCTTCAGTTTTTTCGCATGTCTATATTACTGAATAATTTTTCTCCTAATTTTTCTTCAGCAAACCCAGAAATCCCTCTTTCTTTTTTACTTTTTCCCTTTTTAATATAAACAGGATACAAAACCTTTTCCTGTTTTCCCCCTAATGTATAGTCCTGCTACAGTAATTTCAAGATTGCAAAGATTTCTATGCAAGATTGCAAAATGTAAAGGTTCCCCCTTCAATTCACAACCCCAGTGCTGTTGTGGAGGAATTGATTTATATTTTTCTGACAACCCATTATTAATCATTCAGTGTGGTCTTGCTATAACTGCAGGGATATGAACCTATCTGCCACAGAATGTGTGTCACATTGCAGCCCACACCTGCATGGACTGACAAAAAGTGTGCAGCTACACGCTCACCCCAGTCAAGTCCTTTGTTACAAATGTGTAGTTATTTTGGAAGTAAGACCGAATCTTAAAAGTATTTAGCAACTTAAAGTAGTAAATTGGACATCCTTTTGGATTTTTCAAAAGAACACAGGCATAAATCTCCCACTAGATGCTTATCTGCATCATTAAGCCCCTAAATTACATTATAAACTTGTTGCTTATGCTTTTTTTCTCAGCAAATTACTTAGAAACCAGATGTGCCTTTCCCCAAATGTATTATTTTCAAGTGTGTACCAAATACCTTGGCAGAATTATGTTCATGCTTCGAGCTGTTTGGAAAATGTAATTTAATTTGCTCTCTTTTTGTTATTCATGTGGGCAACCAGCCACCTAAATCACATGTTATCGTTTCTGACTTCTTACTGGCTGCCTAAATGTTTTTACTAGAAGAATTATGAGTATCAAAGGCATTAAGAAGCAAGCCCAGGTGATTTGCAGCTGATACGAATTTGAGGATAATAGTTATTCCTGTTTAAATTCACTAAACCTGTAGGTGAGCTAGGCATATTTGTGGCTTCCATCTCTTTACATCTAATATAAACCCTGTCACCACAAATCACAGTTACTGCATGCTTATCCACAGGAGCGTTTGCCAGGCACTTTTCTTTTACTGTTGGTTGCTTCACCTGACTGATGGCCCAATAAAGTCTGCATTGACAAATCTGGACTCTAAAAATTAGTGCCTTATCCTGTGCTTTGGAATTGAAAGAAACATTCAGATGTGATACATACACTTAGGGGCTTAATGACAGACTTATGAGTGCACTAAGTAACTCAGTGTTGAAGACTAGTGTGAGCTGCCTGGACGTATATGTCCATTAATTCATTTTTATTACAAAATTTAATTTGAAATTGTGGTCATTTCTTGCTTTTTGAAATTCATTGAGATAATAAAACTGAACTACATTCCAGGTAACAGTTCAGCCCAAAGCAGTGTTGACACTTTGTGGTAAGAAAGGTAAATATTTACTTCACGAAAGACCTGCCAAACCCACAAATTCTGTGAAAACATGAGATTTCAGTTAAGTAAGCAACAGGCTTTCTTTCACAAAAATAGCATTCTGGTAGCACTTGGTTTTCATGGGCACTTTTCACCAGAATTGCAGCATTCTATTTTACAGAAAAAAAGAATACTTTTGAAGAAGTACTTGGAAGGACTTGTCTCTTTTGACCAGATTGGAAGATAAACACATATATTTTTGTCTGTTCTGCGGTTTTTCCAAAGATTACATCTATTTTTTAAATGTTCCATGCTTGGTGCATCATTAAGATAACGAGTACTCAGCTTCCCCAGCATCACTCCCTGCCTCCTCTGGCACATTTCCCTGCCAATGCATCTGAAGCC
The DNA here is from genome assembly GCA_013400955.1 of Drymodes brunneopygia. Classification (NCBI taxonomy): domain Eukaryota; kingdom Metazoa; phylum Chordata; class Aves; order Passeriformes; family Petroicidae; genus Drymodes; species Drymodes brunneopygia. The sequence goes on along the minus strand of VZTZ01024869.1, from coordinate 326,141 downwards.
TTGTTTCTCTGGATAAGAAGGCTGGGACAAAAAGAGAGGTGCTGCTCTGTCTCCACTTGTCTACTGCAGTTTGTATTGTTCTGCTTTGTTTGTTTTTTACAGAAACAGAGGCTCTGAATTGTCTGCAGACTTCTATGTTTTATGACTTTTACCTGCCAGATACAGAATGACTGAACTCCCTTACACCAGAGAATTGCCAAATTTGAGCAGATGGGCTTAAGAAAGTGAAAAAAAAATACAGAATTCTGTTTTCTTCTTCATTTGTAGTTGTCTGGGGTAACATGCCATCTTCTTTCTGACAGAATAACACCACTTGTAGAGAAAGCCAAGAGTGGTCATACAGAGGTAAAACAGAGCCATTTTGGCAACTCAAGGGAGCAGAGAGGAATTTCAGTTGTGCATATTCCTAATTTCCTGTTTCAAATTTTTTTTAGTCCTTTAAAATTAGCAGGCAGACCTGCTCTGCAGATTGGTCATTCCAGAGCCTCTCTGTAAAGCAGCGCCTTCATGACTACAGCATAAAATACTCACTTCAGCCTAATACAACAGAAGAAGGTTTGGCAAGTGCAGGTGCAGCCCCTTTGCCAAGGGTCTGTGGTCCTCATCAAATCAATCAAAACCACTGCTGGAAATGTGAAGACACTCCTGCTTAAAAGAGGGCTGTGTCTGAGTAATGCGAAATCTGGGCTATATATTTAACCCCAACCAGGTCAGGCGGCAAGTGGAGTAGAAGAGCAGTGTGGCTTTCCACTGGTGCTCCTGCTGTGGTTTGGGGACTTAAAGAGGGCTTTGATTTCTCAGCCTTCTTGACCCACATCACAGACTCTAATGTTACCACTAGGTAAGGACAGGAAACGTTTTTATGATGGTGGAGAGAGAGCAGAAAGGGAAAAAGAAAGGCTGTAGCCTTGTGTCTTTGCAAAACAGACTATCTCTCAGTACTGGTACAAACCATGATTATCTAAACCGTCCCCACCAGCCCTGAGGAAGAAGACCTCTTTGTCTCTGCACAAAGGTGCTCTCGCCAGAGCACCCAGGCACATGAAAAAGCTACATTTTGGCAAGGAGAAGTGCAAACTTTACACTGCACCAGCTGCTCCACGGTACTTTAGTAAAGGCGTACCAACTTGCCAGTACCATAGTAAATGTGAGGAATGTTTGCCTGAGACATAAAACACCCCAAATCACAGAGATGTAAAACAGGTAGCAGGGTACCCAGTAGGCAGCTGCATCCATGAGCCTAAAAGCTTGGCTATATTTATCTGCCATTATCTAACATTAGACCTCTTCTATGTGGCTGCACACTGAACTGTGAGACACAATGCAGTACAAAAACAGCACTAGTAATACATATAGAAAAGGTTTGGTTTGGTTTCAGTGTCTTTTCTTTACCTACCTCAATTCAAATTAGATGATCTCTACAGCTATTGGCTTCATTCCATACCATACTACTGACCTGCTCCCTAGAGATATTTGTTTCCAAACCTCAAGTTATTTCCTTTAAATTTAACTTAAATTAAAGAGCCAGAAGAGGGATAACTGAGTGCTGGTCTCTTAGAAAAAATCTGTCCATGTTCCAAATTTCCAAAGAGGTAATTTTTCAGTTAAAGGACTGCAGTGCTGGAAAGGAGAGCAGCAATACATGACAAAAGTGTTCCCAAAGCTGGTACCTTGTTGCTTTTGCCACTTCACGCATCTGCAATTCTAGAAAAGCTTCTCTTCCATGCTAACTGTCCCAGGTCTAACATTTGCATAGTGGGTTAAATTTTTTTTCCCTAAAGCCCAACTTTTGCAAGTGGCCAGGCCAGCTAAAAAGGACAAAGCAACTCAGGAAAACAATTTCACTGAAATCTTAGTAATAAGGTAAGCACATTCCTGCCAGGTCCCTCAAAGCTGGATGCCTGCAACAGATGCAGGCGGAAAAGTCAGCCAAATCCCCTCCTTTAAGCCCCTGGGGCTCTTCCCAGGCTTTCTGCCCTAACCCTGTGGGCAGTCTCAAGAATGGTCAGTGAAAGACTCCCATTTTCCCTGCTGAAGCACTGAGCAGCACAAACATGGAAGCAGCTGGACTTGGCCAGCTTCTTCCTGCCATCACCACACCAGGCAGGTCTCTGGTATCCCCTCCAGGGTAGGAGGAAGGAAGGCTCTTCCTTGAGAGCCTTGCTCCTTATGCTGTTAAAGCACTGCTAAGCAGACAACTTCAATGCCATTTTTCAGTTGCCCATTGAAGACCTTCCCCCATGCTTCTCACTGGCTTGTTTTGCCATTTGTAAATAAATACAGGCCTCAGAAGAAGGACAGCTTGTGAGGTAAATGTACTTAAGCTGCTGTTGTCTTCTACAGAGCCCTTTCCCTGGTTTCATATATCTCCACATTTTGACCATTTAGTGACTAAGGCCTTTATTTTCACTGTCTTAATTCCACCCCATAGTACAAATATTTAAATACATGTAAATGTATTCCAACCACAGTTTCCACTGCCAGTGAATAGTGGGTAAATTTCCCCCTCCCAAGTACATTTTAAGGTCACTTCCATCAGTTCAAACACTGATTATTCATTATATCAAGTATCTGAGCTGATAGCTGATGACAGCCAGGAAACCATAAGCTGCCTTGAGGCTTGTCTTCCTATCAGCCCCTGCAGCTGGTCGATGAGGGACTTTTTTTCCTGCCATTGAAACTATTAGGTTGCTGCAGTTTGTTTGGTTTCAGCTTACCATAATTGCTGCCATTTCCACGGTTGATTTGGGCTATGTTTGAAGTTGATGTACAATACAAAGTGTGCTGCATGTGTAGCTGCTCTCCATGTGTCAAGACATTAGAAAGGGAGAGTGTGTGTATATGTGTATGTGTGCATATATATAAACATCTGCCATGTAGCTGTCTTCTACTTACACATGTCTCTGAGGGGTTTACTCTACCAAGGGCAACTGAGTGTCTTAACTGCCCTCACAGTGATTCAGGTTCCTGGTACTGCAGAGATTAATTTTGATTGGGTGGGAGCAGACAGCACAAGAAGGGGGAAAGTGGGATGACTAGCAGAGAGTTATATATATAGAATTCCAGACAAAAAACTCATGAGCAGGGAGGTGTATGAGGATGTGAAGCCATCAGGGTGGTATTTGTTCATGGCCCTGGGACTCTTGTCTCTCTTTGAGGAACTCAGTGCAGTAATTCAGTGCAGCACAGAGCTCCTCTTATCACATGGCCAAAGAGCAGCTAAGGTAACTGTGCAGGTTAATATTTGTTCCCACCTGTATCTTACTCACTCCCAGGATCCGCTGAGACATCACTGATGAAGAAATGTCTTTGGTAGAGCAAGGACTTAGGAACTAACCTCTCTGGGAAAGGACCAGTGCTCCCTTTTCTGCCTTTCCCATTCCCAAGTCTCAGCAGGGACTGACACATCTACCTGCCTATTCAAAAAACACCAAGGGAGCAAAATGCAGGGGACAGTTTCAGCTCTGCAAAAAATCATGGTGGCTATCTAACATGAACCTTCCTTGACAGCATCACCTTTACCAGACCCTCCTTCTCCCCCCACTCAGTGAATGGTTCATTTCAGCATCTCATGATACATTGTCGGTAGCCCTCCATACCATCACAACCTCAGGAAGCATTTTTGACCCATTAGTCCTCTGTCCAAGCTAACACATTTTTGGACACACTACAGACAGGCTGCAGACACTGTATTTGCTGACACTGACCATAATCAGAAGCATTTTACATGAAAAACTGCTGGCAGCTGCAATGCTGACTGTGGAAAAGCTGTAAAGAAGTTGCAGTAACAAAAAAGAAATTAAAACAACAGAGAACACCCCCCACACATTTGGAATTGTTTTGCCATTCACATGAGGCTCTGCTTCAAGCAGCCCTTTTTCTCCATCAGGCCCTGCAGAGGTCCCTCTGAGCTCCCAAGCTTGAGGGTGACACCTCAGCTCAGGACAGGGTGCCCCTGCCAGACCTGCACATATTAAAGAAGGCAAGGAGTGGCCAGAAGTCTGCTGTGCAGGTGTCCTGTAACAAGCCATATAACATTGCCTATTACTGTGAAAGAATGGTGATCTCCAGAAGAACGTCATGCGAGGTTTCTCAGTTTTTTGCTGCTGCTGTTGCTGGTTCTATGCTCATTCTTGCCCTGGTGAGGCAAGCAGGCCTCATTCCTCTGGTAGCACAGCAGATGGTTCATAGTAGACACAGCAGGTCCAAGCTAAGCAGAACAGCTAGGCCTTCAAGTTTGTGTGTCCAAAACAGCAAAGAAAATATTTTTTGTTGNAGAAGAGAAGAGAAGAGAAGAGAAGAGAAGAGAAGAGAAGAGAAGAGAAGAGAAGAGAAGAGAAGAGAAGAGAAGAGAAGAGAAGAGAAGAGAAGAGAAGAGAAGAGAAGAGAAGAGAAGAGAAGAGAAGAGAAGAGAAGAGAAGAGAAGAGAAGAGAAGAGAAGAGAAGAGAAGAGAAGAGAAGAGAAGAGAAGAGAAGAGAAGAGAAGAGAAGAGAAGAGAAGAGAAGAGAAGAGAAGAGAAGAGAAGAGAAGAGATCCTTTGTTTGCCTTAGCAGGAAGTGGTTGCAAAAGCAAATGAAGATTAAGGAGATTAAACTGGAGGAGATGTCAAGACATTGAAAGGTGAAATAATGAAGAATGCCATTGCAACACTTTTTTCCAGAGTAGAGGATAAGAAAGTTGGATAAATTTATTTCACCTCTTGTGACTTTAAAGTCTCTTAATTCAAGGTACAAGAAGAAGAAATAAAGAAAACAACTTCACTAAGTCCTACATCTGAATAAGCCAAAACCCTCACATTAAATGAAAGATAAATTGTTTCTAGAGTGATATCATTGTTTGAAGGAAATCCTATCCCTCTTCCTACATGCCCATAGTGATAAGAAGACTAGAACAGAACAGCCTTTTATTGGTATCACTATTGATAAGAATAGTAGAACAAAACAATATTTTACTCTTATCAAGGACAGTCGAACAGAACAGTACAGCCTTGGAGAAATAGATGTAACTTAGGGAAACAGAAGTCATGCAAAACACAAGCAGGGTGCCAGTTCAGCTCTGCAAGGCTGACAAAGCAAAACTAAAGCCAAACAATGATGTTGGGCTTACTCAAATGCAGGGGTTGAGAAACAGCTGCCTAAAAAGGACACTGGATGTTGAAGACAGACTGCAAAGAATCATATACAGACTTCCAATAAGGGATGCAACCATGTCAAATAAAGTGAAGGAAGTGAGGATAGCTAATGAATATGTAATCAGTGCATCTGATAAAACTCTGTTTACCTGACACTCGGCACACTCATTTAGAGGAAGGATCCTCTAAGTGACCAGCACACTGCAATAAAGAATGCCTACTTTATAGTACTCTAAACTCAGTTAGAAAGTTTCTACTCGATCAATTTCAGTATCAATATGTTCACAGAGTATTCTCTCTAACCATCAGAACTGATGTAAAATCAAGCATAAGGATTTTATAGCAAAAGGGTCATTCAAATCAACAGTCCCACTGACTCACCTCAGAGGTCAACATCTTTTGTTGATAAGTAATGAGTTTTTTAACGAACATCATGTATTTTTACATCTACCTTCCACAAGAAATAGACATAGCAGGCCTAAATGAGTGCAAATATAAAACAGAGTTGAGTTTCATGTTAGGACCTAAAATTATAACCAGGGTTCACCTCAACCTGATTTAACTGTAGTTAAAACTATGATTGCAACATTTATATTGTGATGTCATATGAGACAGGCAGACCAACCTTGAGCAGAGAGCTTTAAACAGGAAACAACAGGGGATAGTGGTGATGACACACAGTTACCAGCAGAGTTCATAAATTAGGATTAGTTGATAAACCAATGCATGCAATATTCTGGTGATGTTGGCTGCGAACCACCTGGAAAAGAAGAGGCAGATGAGACCTTTTGTCAGCTGGAAGAAGCCTCTTGTCTGCAGGAAATAAACCTCCTGTGCCAGTGTTAGAATACTTATAGGGATTGTCTCATCCAACCCCCTCTGCTGGCATAGGGAGAGCCTCAGGTTCACTGTGACTTTGTAACACAACTAAGGAAAGCTTTTCCACAGTAAGATACAAGATCTGATTTCCTGGAAATCAAAAATTGTCTTAAATGGATCTGACCTAAATCACTTTAAATACAATTTGTTAAAAGAGCACACGTGCAGTTTTGAAGGAGAGCAGGAATACAATCTTTACTCACAAATAACCTCTAATGAAGTCCCATAAACCAGCATGGAAAATTGCTTCTTAACAATGACAGAACTGTAAATGTCTGAAACAATAAGGTTCTCCTCGACGCAGAGTAGTTAAAAATTACTGATGGAGGGATCCCTTAATGGCTCCTCTCCCAACCTCTTCCATTTGTTTCAGGTTGCACATTCTCCCTTGAGTAATGTCTACTGGAATAGATTGGGCTGTGGAAAAAAAAATATATTTTTAGCATTCATGACTCAACATTAATAGAGTTAAGAGTTTCTGAATTCAGCATGAAAACACATTATGTCAGGAACTAGTGACAAATCCTACTTCTCCAATGTCAGGTGGATTGAGTAATGTCTGGAAAGACTGTGATTCTAAAACAAGCATCTGGACATGTCAAAACAGTTTATATATCCTTTCCACAGTGTGCAAAAATGAAGTTAACTATTCACTTCATTTAAAATATTTTTCATACCCCCATTAAACTATTACTTACCATATTGTTAACATTTCCATTTTTTAATACAAATGCTCCCAGCAGCTAAAGCTGGTTTAATACAACAATAACTTGAGAGAAGAGGAATGAAGTAGGATGCATTTTACCTGCTTTCTTAGTGGGACCAACATTGGCACTTAACATTGAAATCAGAACTCTTTCTTATTTCCATTTTTTATATGCTTACAAGAGCATTATTGAATATAATAAGAGCATGGGTCAGTAGAATCTGGACAACAAATATGGTTTGTCTCCCTCAAAGTATCCATACTTGGATGAAAGCCAAGCTGTCTTTGATCAAGTAGAGCCTAAGCTGAAATAAAGGCAATAAAAATATGTGGAATTTTACTTCACACAAGTACAAACAACATGGAGAAAACAAATTACAGGCCTCTAGGAGTGCAATTCGATTTCCAGATTTTAAATGTCCTTGTTTTTTCATATCAGACGCTCAGCACCTTTAAAGATCTCCCTTTCCTGTTTCAAAAAGCAGTGTTGTCATATGCCTAGATGGCTTCACCATTCATTCCAGGATGCAGCCAGTGCCCTTGGGAGTATGGACCATTTAAATTAACCATAATATTCAACAAACTGTTAACAACAAAATGTTGATAGTTTGACTTCCCAAACATATGCAGATCCATCTAAACAGCCTCAGTTTTACTGAGCTGTTTGCATAACTAGAGAAAAGTTTACTATAGTTGACATGATTTCAAGAAAAATGTCAGATAAAAAAAGGAAGTATCTAAGTTTTTATTTATTGAGTTCTGTCTTGTTGATTGCTTTTGTTTTGTTTTTTTTCCTTGTTGCTCTGTTCTTCTATTCACTGTGAAGGCATCCTGCCAAAAAAAAAAAATCTCTATTCACCCCTCCTCCCCCTGAAACAACAAAAACACATTTTCAAACCACAAGAGTTGTAAGCATTATAATTTAACTGTATGTGGCAGTGAGAATTCCTCATACAACTGTATTTTAAACATCTGGACGCTCTAGAAATAATCTGCAAGTATATCAAGAATACTTCTGCTATGTGAAAACTTCCACACACATCTCATTCCCTCTTTATTCTTTGCCATTCTCTAAGCCATTTGACTAAGACAGGTTAAATGACCTCCAAGCACATAAAAAGTATATGCACTGATTTTGCCTCCTCCTCCTAAACTTTTTTTTAATTCTGAAAAAATGTGAAAAACCCAATACTATAATTCCTTTTAACAAAATATCAAACATTCTGGTCTACAGCAACTCTTCTCCCCTCCAAAATCAAATCTTCTTTCATTTTTTACATTTGAAAAAAGCTGAAACAAAACGTTATTGCTATCAAGTTTCGATCAACAAGGTGTTTACTGCATTGTCAGACTCTCAACTGAAAAAAAATTTCCAAGCCCAATTTTCATAATTTTATAAACTGCTACTAAGCAAAGACTCACATTTTTGTAATTCACTTTTACAGATTTAAATTTTATTCTAGAAGAATACTTAAATATTTGTCTGCTTCAAATAGTTCAACACAGTAAAAATATGAGCAATTTTGCCCTCCTGAATCTTTTTTTTTCCTCTTCTAGTTTTAAGGTTCAGAGTTTTCATCTCACAGCTGTGACAAAAAGCAGGGCAGTATAAAATGCACATAGAGCACTGGCTTATAGGAAGAAATTATGCAAAGAGCTTCTGTTCTTTATCTTCCCTCACAAGGTTTACATGAAACAGAATAATCAGAATGGTACAGAAAGAATGTTTCATGCAAGATGGAATTAAACCTTGGGATTTGTTCCCATAGGCAGACCCTAAGGTCACCAGAAAGGGCTAGATGCTTGTATAAACCTTGAAAACATCGAGAACAAGCATTTTGAAAGAGGTATTAAAACATGCTCTTCAGAGCTTTAGCAAAACTAAAACTATCAGTAATCAAGACAATCGCATGTCTGCAAGTTTCTTGCACTTTTGTCTGAAGCATCTGGAAGTTGACAGCTCTCAGATGTGGGATACTAGACTAGATAGATGATGAATATAATCCAGTTTAACAATCTCTGCATTCTAGTCTAACTGTAGAGATGTTTTTTCAAGGTTTTTTCTCCACTACTGTGGTAGTTTGAAAGCAAATCAGTGAGAGACTCAAAGGCAGAACTACAATTTAATAGAAAAATTAAAATAAATGCAATAGTACAAAAACACTGACAGAGTCAGAATACAACCTGACACCCCGTCAGTCAGGGTGTTGGTAGCAGTCCAATTAGATGGTGGCTGCAGTCCTCTGGAAGTGATCGATGTGGTTCTGTTGAAGTAGTGATCCTGTGGAAAGGTGTAGTTCTCCTCTGAAGGTCCAGTGGTGGTGTAGAAGGGTCTGGTCTTCCTCTAGGAATCCAGTGGAAAAGCTGTCTTGTAGTGTTTCAAATTCTAGATTATATCCAGATAGGGATGCTTGGTTCCTTCCCTTGGGCAGAGCATCTCACAATGGGATGATGTAATTTTATCAGTGGGACTCAATGGCCCTTTAATAGAAGATATCCTCTGGAGCCATCAGGGATGAGCAGAGAAGAGTGCCCCACCTGGCCCCAACATCCCATGAAGATGGTGATAGAATACATACCATTGTAACCTAAGACAACTATGTAGAACATTAGATTTTCCCTTACAACCTTCTGTGTTGCCTTGTCCCAGAACAGATACAACACAAAGCAGGTTTTCACAAGCATAATGTTATGAAAGACAAAGGTGCTAGGCTATCACTTAAGTCAGTTATTTTGCCCTTTAAAACCTTTGCTTCTTTAAAAGAGATTCTCATTCTGAAGAGCAATTGTGAAAACAAGAGTTAATTAAGCAAGTATTTTTAACCAATACTATGTTAAAAGTAAAAGAAAAATGAAACTATTTTCGAGAGATCTTGCCCCTGGAATCTGTGCTTGAAGCAAAAGTTCTGTCATAAGCAATCTTTTTTGAGTTTTTTTGGTTGTTGGTTTTGGTTTTTTGTTTTTTGGGGGTTTTTTTACTACTAAATATTTTAGAACCAGCATTTTAACCCAGTAGCAATTTTTAAACTTTAGGCTTGGATTTTAAGTGATGTGACTCAATGTGTCTGTATTTACCTCACTAGAGCCATCACAAACCCAAAGGGCTAGTAGGAAACTCCAAGGTGCCTGGTCCCCTTCCCACTTGAATCACTAAAGGTCATAATTCCCAACATGTGCTTGTCTATGTTCTTTTTAAGGTGAAATGTCAGCCTGCCATTTCACCCTTGCACTCCAGCTGTCATGGTGACTCTTCCATTGACAACTCCCTGAGTTACAAGAAAGTGTTGTCTGGAGCACAGCAAGAGTGGATTTATCTGGGGCTGCAACACTTTTTGACAGCCCAATAAATGTTTCCTTGCTTGTTTTAGTGATGCCAATATTTTTTCTCCCTTCATAGAGCTCTGTAAAAAAAATGCAAATCCTTAAATATTTAATTTTCTGAAGCACATCTGGTATGATCCTAAAACTGAAACACACACTTGGTGAATTTAATTGAAAGGCTTGCCTTCTCCAGATATATGAATTTTCTGTCTGCAGGAAAAGAAAAGGTGGAAGTATCTCCCAATACAGCATTATACAGAGACATACAGATCTGACTTATCCTGTCCTCAGTAATATTAGACACATCAGGATGCAGATCAACTACAAAGCATTCTTTAGGACAATTGCTGGGACCAGCAGCTGCTTTTCAGATAAAATATTAAGGTTGTTCCAGACTTTCCCTCAGACATCCACTAACTAGTTGCTCAGCACTGCATGGCAGGGAGGCACAGAGTTATGTGAGATGCCTGGGAGAGCAAGAGAGCAGGGTACAATGTTGGGAATTTAAAAAATGCCTGAGAGATAAGAAGGAGGCTGCACACATACAGAAACAGGCAGTTACGAAACAAATGTCACTACTTTTTACCAGGGATAAAACACAGGGCTGTGGGGATGGACTCTTCAACATGTGAATGCTAGGATCTGATGGGGGACAGGGTGGTGCAGGGATTGCTACGAGGACCTGATCGGGGAAAGAGTGGTGCAGGGATTGCTGTGAGGCTGGGACCCCTCTGTCCTTGGGACTATATGCTCAACTCCCATTAAGCTGAACGTTTTGGTGTCTTTTACATTAGTGCTTTAGGTTGGGTCAAGAGAGCACTGCCACTTTCCAGCCACTGAATCACCATGACAAGAACAGTCCCAGAGATCACCAAATGGTTACTTTTTGGGGAAAAGCCAGCATTTCAGAAAGTCAATTAATGCAGTCCAGCCATTGCTCTACACCTTGTCCAAGGAAAATCTCCCAAAGACATAGTCAGTGGGCCTTTGCATCACCACTTCCACTATGCAGGTCTCCTCTTCCTATGCTGCACTACTGGCAGCTGCTGGAAGTTTGCTGCTCTGCAACAGTCCAGGCAGGTAACATGAATTTACAGACTTTGATGAACAAAAGGCTAGTCCTCATTCACCATTATCAGCTCTAATTGCTACATTTTTGGTAGCATCAGCATCTAAGACTCAAAAAATATGAACTATGACTTATTTTTGCTTTTTATTCATGGTCCATACTTGCCCATTGACTAACCTGCAAGGGATGTTTGTGCTGCTTCACATCCTGCAGTGCTGTGCTGTTTAAAACCACATTTAAGCCATTGCCTAAAAACGCACCCTTTAGTTCTTTGAGATGAACAGTGCAATTGAAGCAGGTGAATGTGGTGAGGACTGCTTCGAGCAGAGGCTACACTGTCTGATAACCTACAATCTCTTTCCTCCTTCTGCCAGACAATGTAGAGAGTAAGTTTTACTTCTGTGTCTCCCCAGCATAATTTCAGTAGATCTTGTGCAACAGCATGATGTTATTGTTTTTCAAAATTTCAGGGAGATGTTTAAATTTTAAAACCATGAGGTCACTTATGAAAACAACAGCTCCTTTTATATTATGCCATAATATCTTTCACGTTTTCTTTTACACATATGTTGCTTCAAAACCAGCTCAATACGCAAGCATAAATCAACTGTCAGTATCCATTTAAAGATATCCTACTTGAGAATATCAGGATGTCTGTGGTGCATTATTTTTAGACAAAAAAACCTCTATCCTTTAACAATAATAATTTTTGTCCACTTTTTTTTTTTGCCTTTTCCTCTTCAATCACAAATATGGACCATGAGGTGCTTATCTTGTTACTCAGTGCTATACATAGGTAAATTTTGCATTTCCTCTCCAAGCACAGGGAAGCGGGCAAGCCCAACCAGGGCTTCAGTTTAAACCAAGTAGGGGAAAGCTGAATGAACTAATTACAGCAGAAAATAACAGAGAGGAAGCTCACATCTGTGCTAATTTTAGGGTGGCCATTTTTAGGAGAGGAAGCTGATAAGGTGAATGAAGAGCAGCATGGCAGTGCAGGCAGCTGCCCAGGGCCTGGCCAGCAGTTGGCAAAGCCCTACAATGGGAAACAGAGTATGAGGAAGGAGAGCGACTCTGACTCCTGGTAAGCACAATGCAGTGACTGATGATGACAACCCCTATCCTTTCCTAACTGCAAAGACCTTAGCTCACCCCCATCACTATATCCCAGTGGCTGGCATGTGTACTCCTGGCTTTTATCAGTAAGGTGCCAACACACATCCTCCCTTCCAAGGTCTCTCAGAAATATCTCTTCCACACTTGAACTGATCTGTATCTATCCTTTTCAAACTTGCAGCGATCCACAAGCATAGAGAGGGCCTTCTGTAATGTTTTGCTCCACATCCTCCAGGAAACAGTGCCACAAGAGCCTGCACCAGTCCCAATCTTCTTGCAAGATGGTCACCCAGCTTGCACAGAGCCACTGTTTGGCACCAGATGAGGGGCACCTCATCTGCATGAGGGCAGCAGCAGGTCCATGGGACACCAAGGAAGTGGGCAGAGAAGCTATTCCAATCCCAGCTGACCGAAGGCATGCTGAAACAGGACAGTAATGCAAATGGGTTGAGACCCAGCCCAAATCAGTGTCAGGGAGAAACACAGACCAGATGACGCATCTTGCTGGGGCGGGATGAGGATGCTGTGCCATTTCTTCAGCAACGTGAAACCATTAAACACCAAATAAGAAGAATCTTTACCCTACTTTAATATGGCTGTGTTTCCATGGTTGCATCTTTTTAACTATAAACATTTCATGCTTTAAAGATTCAAGGCATGATCGTGTTACACAGACAGTCTTCTCTTACAGAAACCCCATAAAATACCAATATGCTTAATTCTGCCTAGCTGTACTGTTGCTACTTTGAAATACCCAGTAATCTCTACTAAACAGTCATCTTCTCTCCCACAGGACCTAACATAAAAATGGGCTCATCAGGAAAAAAATTACATATTATCTTTGCAGACAAAAATGTTAGTTATGTATCCTTGCAATTGGCTCCATTAGGTTTTCATACTCCCTCTACTCCTTGCTTTCTCCCTGCCTCCCTCTCTCTTTTCAAGAGCAATTTTTAAAGCAATAAATGGCAGGATTCCAGGAGTTATGTTACTGCCAAAAATTAATTTAAAAAACAAGAGGGAGGCTGTGAGCTGAAAAAAGGAAAAGGAGTGGGAAATACATTCCCTCTGCATCTGGGACCTTAGATCTAGGCAGTATAACTGATGGCATTTTACCTTGAAAATAGGTCTTCATCCTCTGTCTCTTCTGTCCACCAGACATGGCCAGCTGTTCTGAGCTTTTCCCTTTTTCTGTTATGAGAAGAGATAAAACCTCACTTCTGCAACTGCAATTTGCTGGTTTGTATGGAAGAGAGTCTTCCTATGTTTTACATGTTCCTTGTTTACGGTAGTGAGATTGTGGTTGAGAAGTGGTGTGGAAAACTAGCTTTTAAGAAAGAGATTTTGAAAAAAAGTAACTGGATGTGTTTACAGAAGGGTTGGTTCTGCCACTATGTAGTGAAGTGGATACTTTCAACAAAATTACTTCTGTTTATTTTTACAGCCTTTTCCTCACATCCACTAAAAATTAATGCCTTTCACAGCAGCTCTCTGGGACAAGTCTAAAACAAATAGACAGAAGTCATCCCCAGCCACAGCCTCAGCTGAGCCTGGGAAAGACTCAGCACACCGGAGCAGACCCAGTCCACTGACCCCATAGGGTGTCCCTGACGTTGTTAGTGAAAACTCATTAGGAAGATGCTCTGTACCCTTACTGACCTCTTCTGTCTCTTTTCAGTTCTAAAACAATTAATTTCCAACTAAAACAACTGACAGACTTAATGGCTTTAAGTGAATGGCCAAATTATGCACTCTATTTTTTCTCCCATAATACCATACCCTTTTATATGCTTCCTTGACCTTGAGCTGGTGTCTTCCTGGATCTGTTGGGTACCCATAATCTTAATCCTGAGCTGTAATGGTTAGCTCAGAAACTGCCATTTAACAAGTTAATTTAAGACCATTTCCCCCCTATTTTTACCACCTTATTTTTATCTACCTTGAAATATATCCAATAGATCCTTCTACAGCTCTTATAGAGGTCCCTCATCTTTTCTGGTTTCAGTAATTCAATTTCATCAGCAAATTTTTTTGTGTTGCTGCTCACTGAACATAAAAGATCCCACCACAGATCACCATTCAATCTGCTTGCTGACATCACCCTGGTGATTTATTCCATTTATACATTCCATTTCTTACCTTTTATCAGTTATTTATCTATTTAAGGATCTTCTGTCTCATGTTATATTCCTTAAAAGATTTTGGTAAAAAAGGTCTGTCTCTGGAAAATTTAACAGTAACTAGCCAGTGAAACACCTTTTATTCATGTGCCTTTATGCCTCTTTCAAAAGTGCTATCAGGTTTGTGTGGATGAGCTTCCTCTTAAAAAGGCTATGCTGACCCTCCCTAGATTGTAGATTACTTAAACATCCATGAATTTCATTGAGGTGCCCCACTGGCAAATATCTCTATGCTCTTGAAAGGCTAAGAAATTGACAGGCCTTTGAATATATCTAGGTTCAATAAATTAATCTTGCAAATCCAGAGTTCAGTACAAGGACCAAAGCGGGTATCCTCATGGCAAAGTTCTCTTGGTTTAACCTCTTTTGTACTTCCAGATAGGTTTTCAAATCCTTCCTACATCTGCACTTCAGCACAGAAGGGAGTAATGGTTGACCAAGAGACAGGTCTCAGGTTATTTAAAGGAAAACTCTATCCCACAACTTGAAGTATGAACAGCAAGCCTTTACATCATGAGTTCCTCGAGAAATATGTCCTGGAAACAAAACCAAAACCAAGCTGCCAAATTCTGCATTGGTATTTTACAGATAAATCTAAGATGTAGCCTCATATTACATTACTGAAATAGCATTGCAACAGTCTAATCACCAGTGACACTTGCAAAGGTTGCAGCACAATGCACCCATTGTAACTTCTTAGCAATAATTAAATGCAGAACAGGAGACCTGGCTTTCCACTTGATCTTCTTGGAGCACAACCAGATGTCTAGATTGACCACAGATGGCCAGCAAACCTTCTCAGAAATCAAATTTCTGTGTACCAGTTCTTCACATAGCAACAAGCAAATATTTTTCTGTCAGTAGAAGAAAGATGAATACAAGATGGATACAAAAAGACTGAAAGTTGAATCATGAGTCCACCAACATGAGGATTTCTTCCCTGAATCTACCTACTAACAAAAGACTACTAGAGTAGTTTGCTGTCTACAAGGAGACAAATGGTTTCAAAAAGCACATTTGACACTGGCTGAGCTACAGAATTAGAGTAAGATTGAGCTTTTCCAAAGGGTGTGCCTGATGTTCAACTTTTAATGTTTGAGGTCGTTGTAGTGATCCAGACCTTTTAGCACTTCTGAAAAACAGATGTTTTTATAGATAAAAAAATACTGACAAGTAACATTAACTGTAGATACCCATGCTTCATAAACATTTAAATTCTCTCCATTTTCATGAAGTCTCTATGCCACACTTCCTTTCACTTCTGTATCTGTCAGGGTCCTTCCTCTTCCCCTGGTGAGCTGAGTCTGTGAGCAGGGGATCTGTGCTGAAGACCACAAGGTCCGAGCATTTCCAACCTTCCCACCTGAGATTGAGAGTATCTCAAAAGCTACAAAGGCCCCCCTCTTCAATTCACTTTCACCCTCAGACTCAAAAGTGACATCTTCATAGTTTCTGGGGAAAGCAGCTGTTGTAAGACATCATTCCCATGAGAGTGACAGTGCCTCGTCTGACTCTGCCAAGTCCTTTGAGGATCCTGGAGATTACCACTGAGACATTCAATAGAGCCTCATATTTCATGGGGAGCCAACGTAATGAGTTACAAATCATGATGACATGTACTTGGCAACCAGTGTTGCCCAAATGGAAGGCTGCTCCACACAAAGGCTTCTTCTATGCAGCAATGCTTATTTCTAGGCATAATTCATACTGCTACCTACAGGCATAGACCTGATTGCAGCACTAATCTCTGGGTAAAAGCAAGCACAACTGGAGGAAATCCTGGAGAAAATTCCTGCTATTGCTGCTCCAAGTCCCTTCGCAGATTTCTGGAGGTGACTGTGTTTCAAAGACAGAAATTGGGGCAAAAAAGGAAACAAGCATATAATCATAGCATCTGGACTGTCTTCACAGCATTCTCCTTTTTCCATCTGTGTTAGCTTTCTTTCTCACCTATTACTGACAGCCAGGTGCTAGTTCCAATTGTGTGAGAGAAACTGGTATGAAGTCATGTGTCCTTTATTTCAAGAATATGGTTGGCTAGACATGGCAAAGCATTCTCCTAAATGCAATTGTAATGGAGAGCACTGGGGTTTAGCTATTCCTCCATTTGCTTTTGAAGAACATTTGGGATACATTCTGTGCTCCAACTACTGATTACAGAGTATTTTAAGGGACAGTGATTACATTTTACAGTATTTTCTGTACAAGTGCCTAGACTTACAGTGAAAGGACCCTTTAAAATTACTTTCGTTACCACCCAACCCTTGAATTCTGCAACATTCTTCTTTAAAACAAATGACAAGTCTATTTATCCATGGTCACACTAATATAGTAAGGAGGAAAATTAGTTACAGCATTGCTGGTTTTCTTTGAAATTTATTTCAATGGTACTTATAGTACCTGTACATAAGAAAGCTGTAAAATAGGGGATTCACAAGATCCCCCAAAAAATGTTTCTAGTATATATCAAACCAGTATTGTAGGACTAATTATACTAATTTCTTTTAAGCTACAAACCACCAAAGAAACCTTGTAAATTACAAAGGCAGGATGGATACTCATAAAAAAAGCAACAAAAACCAAGTGGAAATAATGATGTCAACCCCAATCATGACACAAAAAATTACGTCTTAGCCGTGAAGAACAAATGCCACATACTTTTGCTGTCAGAGCTGGTCTATTCCTGTACAGGACTGTGCAGATCCTCAGANAAAGAGAGAGAGAGAGAGAGAGAAAATGGAACTACAGGTCCTAGAAGAAAAAGAGAGAAGATAGACTGATAGTCCAGTCTAGACTGCAGCAGGACTGGCTCTCTGTCCCAAGACAGAGACTCTGATTCTGTACCAAGACTGTAAGACTGAAGGAGAGAAGTCATCGTAAAGAGAACATGACCTGGGATGACTCAAGTTATATGCCTTATTCCCCAGGCAGTTCAATCAGGCACTGCTACCAGCATGTCTTTAACCCTGTCAGTGATAGTTTTGCCTGTTTACTATTTGTTTTCATCGAAAATGAAGCATGTTACAAATGCTCCCTCCACATTTGCTCCCGTGAGTTTAATTTTTAATGCCCTAAGTGCCTCCCGCAGATCTGTAGCCTAAGAAGATAGAAGTAGCAATAAGGTGTGGTGTAACTGCCTTAAAAGTGGTTTCTGTTTATACAGCTTTTTATTTTCCTCTGAAATTTCAACCAAGCATCAAAGAGCAGAGAGAAAAACCTCTACTCCTTGAATTCCCAGCATGTTCCTCCCTGCCTCATTACAGACACTGTTGAAGGACAGGATAAAGCTGAGCTGACCTGTTTCAATCTCATCCATCAGCATAGGCACAACTGGAAACAAGCCCTCCTGGAGTAATGTCAGCACTTTCATTGACAGCAAACCTAAACTACACAAGGGCAGAAGGCAAAATACCAGAAAGCCCTATCTGGTGTCCAAGAAACCCTATTGGTATCTGAGAAACCCTTTTTGTCTCTCTCTTTCTGCCCCCTTTACTACTTGCGATGCAGTTGTTAGTAGAAAACACTGAAAACTCAGTACACTTTGAAAACTGGACTTGTCCACACATCCCTCACATTTCTGACAATGTTTGCAGTAAAGTTATTTTAGGCACTGGTGGTGGAAACGTGCAAAAGGTTTGACAGCTAGGCTAGATCCTCAGGTGGCCTTAGTGTTTGAGGGCAGTGGCAACACACTGCTTAACATCAGTTGAGTCCATGACACTGCAATACTGCCTCAAGAAAGAGATGCAAAGACCATTGATCTCTTTCCTACACACATGAGAAGCACTCATGCCTTTAATTTTCACCTGTTTAATACTCCTTAAGAGCCATAGCATCCATCCCATCCAACCCTTCACAGCAAGCTAAGTCCCCAAGGAAGAAATCCTACAGAGGCAGTTTTGACACCCTGCACAGGCTTTTCTGAGGCACAGAAAACCATGCAAAGACACAGAAGCTGGGATCCCAGAGACTTGGATCTGTAGATCAGCAGTGAGGAATAAGGCAGGAAGTAAGCAAAGCTGAAGGATGCATTTGAGGCTTTGGAGGCTCAGACTACTCCTCAGGCCAGGCTTTGTCCTTGTAACCCATGGACCTCGGTGCAGGATCAAACTCATAACAACTCCACAGCTCTTGCTGAGAAGAATTTGTGAGGGGTCCAGGTGTGTAAGGAGTAGATATGGTCTTTTCACCTATGCAGGCTTACTCCCAGGTGTGGGAACACCACAGAACCAGAGCCAACCCCATACCAAGATCTGGAAGGGGACACCATCATGCCATTGGAACCTCCCATGGAATGAGGCAGAAAACTACCCAGCATGAGGAAGATTTTCTTTGGTGTAAAATCTTGATTGTGTTTTTTTTAATAGACACTATTTCACTCCAGATGACATTTCCCCTTTTAGGTTCAATTGAGGTGATATGGTGTAATTGACAGAAAGCAGCTGCCTCGATCTTCTTAGAGAACTCATCACCAGCCCACATAATAATCAACTAGGGCAAAGCTAGGCTGTTTTCATCTGATATGAACTGACAACTCTGCAAGTTTTTAGCATCAGCTTCAAAAGCCTGTAGAAAGCCTTGGTCAGATTTCCAAACACTATCATTTGGAGGAACACAGTGCATTTTTCATCTGGGTGAGGCCAACACCCATGCAAATGTAAGCAGAAATTTTGACACATCCAGCTGCAACTGTTTCACTAAAGTCATAGACACTTGTATGGCAATTCCAAGTCTAGGGAGAACAGCATACTTAAACTAGTATGTGCATACTCATAAACAACTACTCCAGTGCAAATTATACAGTGAAGTTTGCAGAGGGGCATAATTTGTTTCACAAGTAAATAAAACAAACAACTTTTTGTTCTCTGTGTGGCTACTAGAGTTATTATGTAAGTCCAAAACCAACAGTAATGCTTTTTATCATAAAATTATAAAGAAGAAAAAGGATTTAGAAACAGTATGGGTCTTAATTGTACAAGCTTACAAGGAAGCTTTTCTTCATCTACAGTCTTAGTTTAAATATTTTTACTCATACAAAGCCCATATTCTCTTTTCCCTTGTCTCCTTCCATTCCTTTCCGAGGGACATACCATCAGATAATGCTGTACTTTCCAGAAGGGCTGAAACACATGGGAAGTTTTACAAAAGCCATCACTCCACACTGAATTTCAACACTTGTATCATTTACTAGTATGATAACGTGTCAAAGGACTATGGCAATACTCCAGCACTGTCCTCATACAGTCGTAAGATTTACAATAGTAGAGTTTCCTCAAACTTCTCTCTTAAGAAGGAGTATTAAAAGACCTAATTAAAGAGGTTATTTGGAACAATAAAACAATGTATTAGAAATTCCACCTCATATATGGAAGTAATTTCTTTCTTATAAAGATGTTTCTGCATTTGTTTATCTATGTGTAACCCAATAGGTCTTCTTCACCTTCTCAAAGCCACTCTGTCAGTTCAAAGGAAGATAAAACCTGTCTGGATCATTTAAAAAAAAAAAAAAAAAAAAGGATCAAAAATTCCTTCTACTTGGCAGCTTGTGTAAATACTATCAGTCTCTGTTCTTTATTAACCTGCCTTTCAGCTTAAGAAAATCTTCAATTCCTTTAAAAAAGTACAAGGTAGTTTGTTTCAAATCCAACTAATGAACATCAGAAACTTCAGTGGAACCAGGCTTTGACAACCAGTTGCTGAGTCTCCATGCTTATCTTCCAAGTGTTTCCTGCTTTGCATCTAGATATTGACAGGATGCTTCCCTTGTAACACCTTACAACTACATGGATTTTCCTAAATGAAGCACCAAGACATTGGAGAAAGCAGTATGACTTATGTCAAAGCATCTCTACGTGTGACCAGACTACGGGAGGTAGAAGATTGATGTTATTTGATATTAGATGTCAATGTTTAGTTTGATTCAGGTTGTCTTTCAACATTTAGGTGAAAACAGGTAATATCAAATTTAGGTGTCTTAGCTTAGCAGAGACAAACATTTTGTCTATCTGCATGATAAAAAAAATTAATAAGAAAAAATTACTACATGGGGAAAAAATAAGAGAGGAAAAATCAGAAGTGGGAATGCAAGACTCATCTTCACAGACAGATTAAATATCAGATCATGACAGGGATTCTCTTGTCCCATCATGCATCACAGGTGTCTTTTTCTATAAGGTAGTGGATGGTAAATCTTATCAAAGATTTGACAATGAGTCCCATATATTTCTAGAAGGCTCATGTGTATATTCTCAAATAATATAGGATAGTCACCAAGGTCATCACTGCAAGTCCAATCAAAAAGAAGTGACTATTCCTCACCTTAAGAGCAATGGCTACTCAAGGAAAGGTTTCTGGCTGGTATCCAGAATATTATAGGTTTTTTGCATGGTTGCAAAATGCTCTTTCAGAGCTTCATGTCCTAGAAGGACTTGGAGTTTTTCCTGAAGGTAAATGTCTTGAAACATAAGGTTGGTGGCCTCAAAAGTAAACTACAAGTGCAAGTTCATAGCCAAAGGAAAATACTTTGAACTTGCATCAGTCTTTAGGAATAATCTGTCCCATTCACATGTAACTCTGAAACATACAATTATCTCACTGCTGCTCCTGGCTGCTCCTCATCTTGGTGTGAGGGAAAAACCAACTCCTTTCCAACTACTCCTCAGCTTGGATCCAGGCTCTGGGTGCAGTCTTGGAGGGGCAAAGGGGCTGTGAGGGACAGATCAAGATCCTGGTTCTCATCTCACTTTCACAGACATTTGTAACTACAAACACACAGAGAGATACACACACATCCCCAAAAAACCACATGGATAAATACAGTAACATAACTGCAAAGAGCATCTCCTAATTATCATCAGTCAGTAAGGTAGCATGTGCTTTTGTATGCCCAAAGCTATGACTTAATCACTGGGAAATTTTGTGTCTCCCTTCCTACAGGACAGAAGACCACTTGAGCCAAGAAGGCCTCTACAGCTAACCTCAGGACAACATTTTAAGCAAAACAATTCAGTTCTTCACAAGCATAATTTTTTTCCTCCACTTCATGTAACCTCTGACCTCATGTCTGGAGGTGATGGATGAGATGAGACAGAGCCATGGGAGAAGACCTGAGGATAGTTGATGGCATGTTACAGCTAGCAGTCATTAACAGGCAAGGTTTCCTCAGAGGGAAATAAGAATTATTTCAAATCAAGAAAAATAAACACCAGAAGAATCAGTTGTGCAGAGTGGCTCACATAAAATATGAATGTGGCCAGGGTTTGCAAGTCCGAAGGGAATCCAATTTTGTGAGCTTACTGCAGAAGAATGCAGGCCCCAACCCTAAGGTCTTATAAAAGCTCTGAAATGAAAGAGTAAAGCCCTTTCTGAACATACAGAGAGCACTGCATTAAGGATTGCAGCCCGCAACTTTTCAGGCAGTCCTCCAGTACTGCTGTGCCCTCTTTATTTGTCCAGTACTGGCAGAAGACAGGAGGAGGAAAGTGTTCCCTGGCAAGTGCTAAACTGAGACTTTGGTATATAGAAAAGAAATCTCCCCTGGTGTTTGTTTTGGCAGGAATAGTTTTAGCAGACACTATTACAGTCCCATCCACTTACAGAGCAAGGCTGCAGCTCACATATTATTAAAACTCCAGGGCTGATTGCTTTCCACACTTCAGTGTTACTGGAGCTAGCAGAATGCAAGAAAAGTTGTTTGGTCAGCACAGACGTTTTTCTATAAAAAATACAAATTTTCTCTGAATAAAGCAAGTTGGTTAGCTTCAAGCAAGTGGGAGGACGAGGTCCTTCTAAATGACAGTGCTGGGCATTCAAAGCTGAAACCCCATATCTTTTCTTCCCAGGCAGTCAAGCTGCCAGCAGCTGCATTGTCTCATTGAATGACCTTGCACAAGTGAACAGGGAGCCTGGGAGATGCAGATGACTCTGGTCTTCCATTAGAGCAGTACTTCATGATAAGGCTGCTTGAAAATGTTGCTGACCCACGGGCAGTTAATTCTCTGCACATCAAAGAGAGCTACAGGGGTGAGAATACTTGGCCTAGATATTCTAACCCAGTTTTGTGCCTGTTAGAGTGAAGTCATAACAGAGGCACATATTCCTGCAGCTTCTTGGTGACTGGGATCTCTGGGTATCCATCCTACCTCCAGTCCCAAATCACAGGTCATGGATGGTGATGTAGGCTATGGATGCATCCCAAACATAGGCCTGCCTAGTTCTTGACAAATCTCTGTGGGATTACACCCTGGACCTCTAAGCTTCCCCATGCTGTGATGGAGATAGGGCAGAGAAGTTTCCAGGAATGGAGGAAAGCTTCCTTTCAGTTTTCCACAATCTGCTTGCCCCACACCTCCTCTCAGACACAGCAGCAATTCTAAGAGACAGCAGTTTTGCCTCCACATCATCCAGCATGCAAAGTCCGCTGCTCACAGAGTAAGCTGATGACCCTGGAACCCAGAAACAGCCATTCCATGTAAAGCATGCAGCTCACCTACAAGCTGTGGTATTTACACTGCCATGTTGCCTGTCTTTCACAGCAGTTAAAATATGCCTAGTTAGCAGATTATCCTGGAATATGGCGTAGAGTTAGTGAAACAGTGGCATAAAAGAATAATATTCCTCCCATGTGAATGAAAATCATAGTCTTTCTTGGTCAAACTTACCACAAGATTTATTTACTAATGTCAAATACTAAAGTGCTGCCTTTCTCCTGAAACATATTCATCACTCTGTGTATTGTTTTATTTTACATGCCTTGAGGACAGAGTGTGTTGTGTTATTTTACTTTTTGATAGTCTGTAGAGCTAAAGTGAGAGCAAATAATTGGTTACCATGTGTTAGTATACACTCAGAGAGCAGCTCAGTCTTTCTGTTATGAATGCAAAGGTCAAAATTAGAACCAGTGACCCAGAGTTTTTTACACTCTAGGCCTGTAATTGGTAAGAACTCAAAACATCTGTCTCTTCCTTGGGCAAATAAAAGCCACTTTTGGAAAATGTATTTACCCATGTCTGTTTCAGTGACTGGCCAAACCAAACCTCAGCAAGTTTTCAAGTTCACATCATGAGCTGATGAAATCTGTGATTCTTCTACTGATCACATGTAGGCATTGAGACTTCTAAACACTCAATATTTGTACATCTTGCCTTACCACTGTCCTATTTGCCACACTACAGGCAGTGAAGACTGCACTGAGCAGTGTAACCCTGCAGCATGCTAGGGAGGGATCAGATTCAGCAGTTTTTCAGATTGTATTGCTGGAGAATCACTTGCTTCCAATTGATGTTTCTCCCTTTCTAGAGCCTTGATAGCTGTCTCACTTTAGGAAATATTTTGCAGGTGTCCTTGAGAGCCAAGATCCTCTTTGCACAGAAAGTCTGGGAGTAGGTGTATCAATCTGACAAAAACGTCTCTTTGCACTCACTGGATGCTGATTTACTGTCACTTTCTTACCTATGAGAACTTTTAAAGACATAGGTAAAAAAGGCCAACTATTTGATATTAATCATTAAACAGAATCGAATCTTTTAAAAATCATACCACTACAAAACCATGAACATTTCTGTCAAACAAATGGAAAAGTTTGAAAAGCTACTGGTATAGATGGTTTACACTCAATATACCTCCCTGTCTCCCATTAATGAAAAAACAAAAATGCAAGAAAATCAAACAGCATACAAGCAGCAAGTCAAGCAATCTTGAGTTCATCCAGCTGGGGAACAGGGATGCAAAAACTTTTAGGCTTGTTAGAAATAATCATACGGGTCGTACTTCAGCTTATTATTTCCTTTTTCCAAGCACAAGTGCAGAATTTCCAAATGAATACAGTAATGAAAATATTTCCATATATTAGGATTCACATAAGTAGTACAAATTTCCTACCCATAGGCATTAAAAATAAAATCTGACAATTTTCTTTGCAGGTGGCAAATGAACTGGTTTATATTTGTACAGTCCTGCTAAAATACACATTGTAAATATTTATTTTAAAGTATCAATAATTAAAAATATCAATAATTTGTATTTTTTCATTAGACCCTCCTACTCCCATCAGTGTTTATGCAAAGGCATTTCCTCTGGAAAAAACCTAAGATGACTTCTCTCCCATCAGAGTTCTTTCTATAACATTTTATAACAAAAGACATGGCACCTACACAACCTCACTTCGAGCTACCTAGAAGCATTTCGAAAGGTTTCTCTCTTTAGCTGTACTAAGGTGACTGCTTTGGGAGAGAGGATCCCACATGAGAGAATGAATTATTTTTAAAAATTTAAAATAAAAATGGTTTTGTACTTTAGAGAACTAAAGAAAGCAGAGCTGTTCATTTCCATATTTCTTCCTTTTAAAAACCCCTTAAATGGACAACATATTTTACAGAACAGTTGCTCTGATCATAAAGTGGCCGAATTTGCAGGAGTACTTTCATAATACAATCAGAATAGCCAGGTTGGAAGAATATAGAGCTTTTTCTGACCTAAAATTAAATTGGGCCACATCCAAGAATTTTTATTTTTCACTTCTGCATATGCCAAAGCTAATACTGATAAGACAATTCTAATCCTTCTTGTTGAGCTATTCCTGACTCTTGGAAGTCCTATTCCCGTCCTTCAAAAAAAGGAAGCAATTAACCTGTGTTTAATAATAACCCTTCCAAAGGATAGCTCCCAGGGTAGCCTATGCTGTTGTCCAGTGGTATGGGAAATGAAATTACCAGAGGCAGTTTCTGGGTAAATCTCAGCATATCCTGACCCCTGCATGGGCTCTCCAAGATCAGCATAGCAGAAAGATGAATCAGTGTAGGCATGTTTGCATCTTCTAGAGGGCTTCCCAGTGCTTTAATTTCTTCCTGATATTACTTCAACCCTGCAAAGCGCCTCTCACCCACATTGTCTACCTGCATAAAGACCCTCTAAATGAAATCACACAAAGGGAGATCACTCCTGTCACCTCCTGTGGAGGTTTTGAGCCTTGTGCCACGATGGCATAATGGTTTTCTTCATTCTCTTCACCTTTGCAACCAACCAAACTAAACACTGCTGGGGTCTTCATCTGTTGAGTGCAACTGACGAGCCCCTCCCCTTGCACCCCTTGGCCATGCCTCCCCATGGCCACATTTGCCCAGCAGTTGTCTGTATACAATGGGGCTTGGGGGCTGCCCTTCAAAAGCCAAGCCCTCTATTTCCAGAGCTCTGCCCAGGACCTTTGCAGCCTGCATTTGCCTCTGGTTTCAAAAGCCTCTGTGCACATATCTGT
This sequence comes from Drymodes brunneopygia, assembly GCA_013400955.1. NCBI lineage: Eukaryota > Metazoa > Chordata > Aves > Passeriformes > Petroicidae > Drymodes > Drymodes brunneopygia. The sequence continues at coordinate 300,487 of VZTZ01024869.1, read as the reverse complement.
GACATACAAATCAACTGACTGCTGAGTCTGACTACCTCCCACACTTTCATGTCTTAGTATTGCTTACCAGTATTTCCCCTTTGTCCTTGGTGAAATCTCTACCTGTGAGGGAAGGGGAAATCCTCACCTTCCTATCTGTGTTTTAACCAAACAGACCCCAAAAGAGATTTCTTCAGACTAAAAGGCTCTGTGCATGTCAGCTGATTACTCATATTGGAAAACAGCATGCAGTGTCCCCTAGAGTTTAATCCCTACAGCACAACTCTTGCTTCCTGCTGTGTCTGTCTCCTTACTGATGCTCATGCTGGCAACAATTTAGGAGAAATAATGAACCTCAAACAAGCAGAAGGAAAAAGTAAGAGCACAAAACCAGCGATGATCCTGCTTAGAAGCCTGCTTGTTATCTGATCCTCAAGTGTACCAGAAATAGCAGAGAACTGGAAGAAAGAAAACATAAAAACAACCAAAAAAATTGTGGTGCCAGACAAAAAGCTTATTCTACCCAAACACATGTAGCCAGAATTGTTCCTTGTGAGCAGAAGAAGCTGGCAGAGAAGGGAACCTTAAGTTAGAAGATTAAGAATAACAGCATTAAAAATTTTACTTGTAATAAAAAATTTCTTCCTACTTGATGTTCAAAATAAAGTACACAAATTCTACAGTAAATAAGAAGGACAATGTAGGAAACTAAGTTAGAAGCCAGGCTTATAGAAATTTTGTAGCATGACAAAGGGACAATAATCAGTGGTAGGGAGAGTTCAAGACAGTAAGATTTCTAAGAGTGCTAGGAGTGAAAAGAATCCCAGTAACAGAGACATTCCAGACCCAGAAAAAAATTCAATTACTGTTAGTAAAACACAAATCCCAGAACTATGCCATATAACTTCATCATATAACTGAGAAAAAAACAGACAAACTTCCCTCCTGTCAAAAGCAAGTATTTTCCATTTCACAAAAAGAAAAAAGAGGAACAAAACAACAACAACTAAACTTCACAAAACTACAAAAAACAAGGTCAGGCTAAACAGTTACTATGACAAGTGATTTATTGAAGGGCAAAACTAAAAACACGTATGGAAAACTTGTATCCAAAAACTGTACAAGTGGTCTGGATGAAGTGTTCGTGTTCACATATTGAGATGGCTTAGAATATAATGAAAGTTCTGTATCAGAGAACTGATTGAAAAGAAAATGCTGCAAGTGAAGTCTAATAAATGGGTCTCCTGGGTAGTCAGAGAAATGGGTGTTGAGTTGGAAAAGCAGAGTAGAGTAGTGTTGGGAGGTAGCACCTCTACTGCACCAGGCTGGAGATTCACAGTATTTTGTCATGAAGAAAACAGAGGCACTGGTGCCTTCCAGCCTCCAGGGACACTCCACATTGCTGGCACCAAAGGTGGTGACAGATTTATACTACAACTACCAAGAACCAGCCAAACTAAGAAGCATGTAATGAAGTGGCATCCTAATTGGAACTGTGGTTTTTGCAACAGCTCTTTGCACAATTAACATTACCAGGTAAAATTGTAACGAAGCCTAGGATAGGACTGAAATAAAATTTGTACTAACACAAAATAATGACAATATCAGATTTCCTCTGAATTTGGATCACTTGGGAAGATACATGGAAAGGACAATGTTGAGTTCAAGACAGTCAGCTGTACACTCATCCACCTAGGAACAAAATGAGGAAGAGGTCACGGTGAGAGTCTACTCCAGAAGCAAATGCAGAAAAAGATTTGAGCTATTCAAGTGAATGGCTTTCCAATTCAACACTGGTCAACAAGTGTGATCCTTGTATATATTAAATGTGGGATTTTGAGAAGGATCAGAACAGTCTCTTCTGGTCATGTACTATACGTAACATCCAACACAAGGCAAATGGAGCCTCCTTTATAGACATAAAATCCAAATAAACTTGGGGAATTTGACACAAAATGAAAATAGGCTCAAGCCCCTAATTTTCAGACACTGAAAACATATGGTCCTATCTGCAGAGCTTCTCAGTTGACACTGAACTTTCAGTATATGACAGCAGAAAGGTGTTTTTGGATAATGCAAAAATAGGTAAAGAAAAAGTGTGTGAAAGGAAAAGTTGAGCTTCTTATCATGGAAAAAGAAATAAATCTTTTTCAAACAGTGAAAGTTAAAAAATTGGGTTACACATTGAGCACATGAGAGATATTTAAAACCAGACAACTAGCAATACATAGCAACAAAGTCAGAAGTTATTGGAAAAAATAAAGGGGAGCATGACACCCTCCCGCCCCCACAACTTCTCTGTCATGTGATCCTACAAATCATCAGGTCAGATGTAAATGTCAGTTATATATACTGCACATTAGGGATAGATACATAGACCAAGACCCACACTTCCTGTAGGGACAACTGAAATTTTAGGAATAACTTTCCAGGCAAGTAGAAACCCATACAAACTACATAGGACTGAAAAAGAAGAAATTAAATGACAAAAGTTTATTACAGAAAGAAAATGTAGAAATTACAGCTGCCAAGAAAAGAAGGCAGGAGAAGGGAGGAAGACCAGAGGTCAGATAACTTCATGTGCCAAGCACATTCAAGATAAGGAAGTGAAATAATTCCTGAGGTGATAAGAAGAGTATGTAAACTTCACATGAAAACCAACTCTGCTGACTCTAGACTTCCAGAAAGCATTGGTGTAACCTGCAAATAATGTATGAGAGAAGCAACTGTCAGGCATGATACTTAGGGAACAGAGAGAGCTAAGCAGATGGAATTTTCCACCTTCTGGGGTAGAGCTTCCTGTCATTCATGCCACCCCAGAAACTGCCTGTGTGCTCAGCAAAGTTCCCTTCTCAGGGGCTCTCCAGTGGCCTTGCTGAAATGCTCAAGGCTGCTAAGCCTCTGCACAAACAGGGTTGTTTTGTCAGGAGTGGAGTTCCTTGGGGACACCAGCAATAAAGTACTGAGCAGCCCGCAGCAAATTGACTGAAGGCTGATCCCTCAGCGCTAGGTGCTTCTAAGGCCTCATGCGCAAGAAGAGGAAGACTTTTTTACTCAACTGAATTCTCCTTGTTCTCCAGTAGGCAGTATTTCACTGTCACATGGACAGTTTTTGCAGGGATAAGAACAGGGAGAACCTCTAATGATGTACCACCTGTAATGGGTAAAAAGGCACCGAGCAGGAGAAAGAATTCTCTCTGAAGCTTGAGAAGTGACCACAAAGCAGACACTGACAGTCACAGCACAGAGACAGTCATTTTGTGTACTGTAGATACTGAGTACACACCAAGACACAGCCTTACAGTATAGAAATTGACGTGTCTGCATGACCATAACCTCTCGAAAGTCCCTGGGAGATTTGCTGTGAGGGTCAAGAAATTACTGTGTTATTTCCAAATGCCCAGATTCACTTTTTGTTGTCTGGGAATGATGAATGCAGAATAATCATTCCCCTTACCAATGTTGTCCACAGGCTAAAACTTAAGTAAAACATAAGCCAAGTGGAGTTATCAGCCACTAAATAGTACAAAAGTTTGCATAAAACCTACTGACTGGGTCTATGGTATCTCAGATAGTTCTGGGTTAGGCCACAACAGACAGCTCTGAATCTTCATTTTTCTTAATGGTTTCTGATGTAGCTTTTCTACATCTTCTGCAAAATTATATTTCACAAGTTTTTCCAAATCTTAATGCCCTCAGGTCAGAGAACAGAACCTAGCTGCTCTGCTGATAAAGCAAATTGAAAGCTGCAAACCTCCCTTTAAAAAGGCACAGAACTTGAGACAATTTCTGTTGTGAATGATTTGTATTGACCATTGTCTGGCCATGCACGTTTTCCCAAAAATAACATCAAATGCAAGATGTTTAAAAGCATTTAGTTCTCTTTGAAGTCAATGGTCAGTCTTCCAATCCCATAGATCTCAAAGACTGACTTACCTGTAATATATCTAACCTTCATATTTACAGATTATGTGGAAAGAAAAGACTCACAGAGCATACTGTAAATATTTTTGCAATTAACATCTCCCCATCAGCATTACATGGTCCAAACAGGTCAAATGTGGTCCAAAATCTTCCATTAGAAACCCCAAGCACTCCCAATCTGTATTTCAAACAATGGAGCTACTTATATCTTTGCAGAAAAATAACTAAATACTACCCATGATAGATGATCAGTCCAGAAGGAATACTAAAGCAGACTTTGTCCCATGAACCATGTGTCATTTATGTTAGTTTACTCTCTATGCAACACACAAAAAAAGTAAGAACTTAAATTTTCAGTTGAAAATATGAGGTAATTACACACAGCTTTTGGGATATTAAATAACTCTAGCACATCTTTCAGGATTAACCACTGAACTTCAAACAAAAAAAAAGAGTTTGTCAATGCAATTATAAAGTAAAATAAAGAATATAAATAGCTAGTGAGGGAGGAAATGAGCATGCTTGAAATGGCTGTTTTAGCAGGGCATCTATTAACTCCACATGAACTTTCAGAGCCACTACAGACTATATGCAAAATGGACAAGAGATGGCTGACAGCTCTAATATTTTCTAGTTTTCACAAGTAAATAAAATCAATAAAAATGCAAAGCAGCACAGAGAGAATGAAGCAGAGAAATACTAAAGTATAAAAAATGGGATGCTAGAACTTTGAGCAAAGACAGAGAAACTTAATAAAAGAGAGAAAAACAGTTGTCCCAATGCTATCTAAGCCAGATAATCAGTGAAGAAAGAAATAAGAATACTGGTGTGGAATAAGAAATTTCAGAAAAGACAAAATATCCATAGCACTATATGAAGAAACTCCTCAAAAATGTATCAACCCCAACATTTAAAAAAAAAAAAAAAGAAAAAGAAATCAGCTCAGAAAGCCAAACAAGCCCAAAACAAGCCATGGGACCAAATATAATAACAAAATTCTCCCCACTACAACAAATCTACAATTTATATTAGGAGTCTTACATTAAGAAATGCTATAGGTCTGTTCCCACAGATTTCATGAAAGAATGCCTTCCTTCCCTAGGAATAACTAACACAGGTTCAGTGTCTTGAACTAAAGTAGAAGCACCACTCATGCAAGTCAAGCAACTGTTTTACACTGGGTTTTAACAGAAAAGAAGGCAGAACAAAGACCAAAGCCACAGTAAAATTATTCAATTCTATTGTGAGAAACTGAAGAATAATTCATACCACAGTTTCCATATCTCTTAGATTATTTTCAAGGCAGGAAGGAGAAAAAAAAATCCAGCTAAAATTTTTTATTTATAAAAAAAAAATACCCACAGGGACAGTTAGGGGCACATCAGAGTTATATGGCACCAACATCCCTGCAAATTAGACTGTATTACCTTGATTTCTACACAGAGAAAAAAAATTCCTTTAGCTTATTAGTCTTTTTCACTGGGCAAGAAATTAATGTCAATAACTACTAATTAATTTTAAAGGTTCTCATTGTTTAAGCTGTTTTTCTGGAACACAGGAAATATTTCTGTGAAAAAAAAAAAAGCTATTTCTCTTTTACTTGAAATCCTCATGGATGAGAAGGAGATGCAGGCAATATGTAATGCCTGTGAAGATTTCAGCAGGGAGGACAAGAACTTGTAAGTCACCACTCTCACTAACAAGAGGAGAAGTAGAGGAGCCTGAAGACTTGAAGACTTCAGGGAAGAAAAGGATGGATACAAGAAGACAGTTGTCTCTACCATAAAGACTCTCAGTACAACATCATACCTATGAATATAGTCATGTTACTATGGGGTACAGGTCTTTGTAGGGTCTGACAGTCTTTTATTAATCAATTCACTGGCACAAGCAGCCTTATCACAGACCTTCTTCTCTAGGCTGCAATCCCAGAAAAATTCCAGGGAGAAAGTAGAAAAAGTAGGAGTATTATCCCCAGAGCTTTAGGAAGCATCTCAGGGAACCAAAGGATTTTGTTTTAAACAAGCCACAATCAGTAAAGCCAGATGTTCAGAAACAGATGCATAAAAGCCATATCTGAGGACCAAAACACACAATATGTTTTCGACAGGGTTAAGAGTTCTCTGGTAGGAATTTACCTAAAAGTAGACATATTGGATGTTCAGCCCTTCAGAAATTTGATCAGTGGTGGATATTCAACTGACCCTACAGGCTGACAATAGTTGGTATTCTGTTTAATATTAATGATTGTTCTTCCTTATTTCTGTATTGCAGTGCCAAAATAGGCAGGTTGGGTTAACTCCAAATGCACAAGAACAGTTTGGAGTTTGCACCAGAACATGCTGTTTATATTGTTTATGTTTGGAAGTGCTCTGTGAACAGCCAAGCAACAGGACAATGGCAAAAACAACTCGTCTTCCTTTGAAGTCTTCTAGTTTGTGCATTTGAACAAGGAAAAAGGGGACCTATCATGGCACGTAAAGTTATGATGATTGCAAATAACAGCAGTCACAAGGCTGCTACCTCTTCATATACAGGAGGGTCATGAAGCAGAGAAAAGACCCTCAAATTTCGAACACCATGGCCAGCAGCACTGCTAGTGTATTGGGGAAGTTGGTTGCATTGTGCCTGACTGGGGATATATCACTTTTGACTATTACACAAATATACAATGGCATTCCCAGATACAGAATGGGAATGGAACAGCCCACTTCTGTGACAGTGACATATGAACAATCTGCAATCTGTCTGGAATTATTCCTGAGCCTTTTGTTCTGCAGGTTGTGTCAGGAATAGCTTGAGGAGAACTTTAGTTGGAGTGGGCCAAATCCATGTCAATAAAGGCTATAAAACCCTCTGAACACAAACAATACCCCAGTAGCTGATGCTCCAGCTAAATTTCATTAGCATAGCTACAACTGTAGAGTAATTCTAGGCTGCTCTTTGGCCAGGGCAATTTGGTAATAGCAGGTGTACATGGACACAAAAGTGTATATAGGCCATAAAGGCAGTCTGTGGCTTGGGAACAGTAAGAGAAGTTCAATTGGAATCAGTCAGAATGGCAATCCCTGTCCAACTTTATCAATAGTAAGACAAACTTGCTTTAGACACTTCAGTCATCTCCCTGCACTGAAAATTCAGGATCTTCTCTCTCTCTTTTAGCTTTATCCGTAATGAATCTTCTTAAAATTTTTGAGAAAACAATGTCTAGTATTACAACCAAGCCAAAGACTCTCCAGAAAGAAATCTCTTGATGACAATCCGTGACACAAGATCATGCTGAACATATTATTCACATCAATCACAGTATGAAGACATCATTAAAACTAGAAATAACAGTGTGATCAACAAAGCGTTCCCATTTGCTGCTGACAAAAAATGTGTATTACATGGGAGCAAGAAAACAGAGAGTAACAGTGATTAAAAATAAAAAGGATTCAAATTTGTGAAAATGGGCTTTGACTGGAAAATCCTACTTTCATACTGAAAAATTACAAGCTGACAAGCTAATGTCCAGGCTAAATACTGTTTGGACTGAAGTAAAGCATCTTTTAGGATGCTTGATCTGCCCAAAACTACAAATAGTGCTCTCAGCTCTCTTCCTAATACTTCCGACTGTTATGCAGACTGCCCTGAACACACATTGGCAATGGCATGCCTGAGGGACAGAGATCTCAGATGACACAGGGATGCCTCATTTATTATCCGTTAGTCAGCTTGTAGGGAAAGGTTTGGAACCCTCCAGAGTTTCCATAGCTCTCTATGGATATTCCTCAGGTGAATGAATAGTAGACATGGCACCACTTTTCCCCACACAGGTTCTTTGCTTCTATGACAAGTGGTTTACTTTCTTCAAAGTCAGACAAGAGATTTGTTTGAGATAGAGAACAGATGGATCAAGCAGAGCTGTAAAAATGATTCATATGAACACTTTCAAATGCTAATCCAAGTTAAAAAGAGGGAAATAACTCTAACAAATACATTTCTTCTGCCAGAACTTTGTAAATAACATCTTAGCCCTGTTGTTTTGTGAATATACATACACATGCACAAACGCTTAATATTGTCATCACAGCCATATCATCACAGTTGTGAGAGGAGCCAGGAAGAGTCCATTCTATTTCAATATTTATCAGCATTTAAACTGTCATGTACTTTCATATTATTTAGTTTTTTGTGAGTGATATTGATAAAGCAGGCAGAAAGAACACAACAGGTTCTCTGGCAGTTTGCCTGAGTGGGCAGGGCTGCCAGTATAGGAGAAAGTATTCTTGCATTGTTGAGAAAATCTGTGACCCAGCCATTGTTGGAGATTCCAAGTTTTTCAGTCCCATGCCAAAGGCTTTCAAAGCTTTAAATATGTTCTAAGAGTGATTGTCCAACATCTGTAGTGAAAGAGTCTTGCTTTGTACTCCACAGCCTCCTCTTTAAAAAGAAAAACATTAAAAACCTTAGCTTCTTCACACAGAGGCAGCCATTCCAACCCCTTTGAATCTAAGCCTGGGCCTCAAAACACATACCTCACTCTTTACTGTACAAGTAGATACACAAATCTCTTAAGAAGACAAACCTCAGTAATCAATAAGGAAAAAGTCAACTCCTGAGTCAGCTACTTGACATTTCCAGAATCTGAAGCATATCCTGTGTGCCCATACAGTTGGGCAATGGTATTCAGTGATGACTGTAGAAACATAACGTAAAACAGGCAAAGATTATCTGAGTTTAGAAATAATCTCCTTTATCATACCCACATCAATGAAAGGTCATCAAACAGAAGGGAGCAAAAGAAGCCTCAGGTTATAATCATTACTATTGAAGCCAGACATCCTAAGTTTTTCTGTCTGTTCAACACCTTTCATCTGCTTAATCAATTACTTAATTGCCTATCTAAAAGACCAGTTTGCACATGGCCACTAGAGTGTGGCATGCATGAGTCTGGCCCCACACATAATGAAAAAGAAAGTTGCTTTTCTAGCAAATAGATAAAGGTTTTGGGCATCAAGATTTGTAAAACCTACAACAAAATCTACCATAAGTACATTTGGCATACTGCAGCCATATCCCACATCTACAGATGCCTAAAGATTGGTTCAAAGTGATGAGATTCAAAAATGACAAGGAGGACAAGGGCAATGGTTATTTATTTTGGTACCCTTTGTCCAGCTGCCCTCCCCTGCATGATGGAGACAATGTAGGGGCCATACTGGAATGTTAAAAAGACCACCTATTTGTGATATGTACTCCTTATATTAAAAAACCTTCTCTTCTCTGACTCTGGTGGAAGATGGCTTGTCATTGATCCACATTGAATGTGTTACTGGTTGCTAACTACACAGTGGCTTTTCTCCAGCTGCAGCTTTTGCCTTGCTGTTTATTTTCTCTCTCAGAGCCTTTCTGCTTACAAGAACCGAGTCTGAGTTTGACTGGATCATTGACAAATTATTCATCATAGAGGGCAGAGGTGATGAAGGAATAATCTCATATTCACTCAGATGTATAAAATCTTATGAATGAAGAAACAGTACTCAAAGTCTGTATCTTAAATTGTTCTGAAAGTGGCTTGCATTCTTAATTGACTTTAGCATTTATACACACACACAGAAAAGACAGATAAGTGCCATAGTAAGGACTTCAAGAGTAAATGGCTGCATTCACAACTCCACAAGGTCTTTGCTCTGCTTGATCTAGTAAAATAATGGGCTTTGGGTATTTGCCTGTGCAGAATCCAGAGATAGATGCTTTACCATCATGTCTGTCACCAAGGCACAGCTGTCAGGGATTCAGCCTCAAAATAATGTCATCTGGAAAAATGTATCTATACGCTCACTGTTGGCATAAGCAACCCACTTGACCTTTCCTGTGCAGAACGCAGCATGTCATATATGAACGATTTTAGTGAACAGATGGAAAATAGGTTAGCATAGGTATTCATTTACTCAGCTTTTAGACTTTTGCCCATTGGGCTAGAAATTAGCAAATGCCTCTGTCCTTAATATTTTTATCTCTGACAAAGCCACGTAATTACAGTGTTTTTATTTTTTTTGTCAATACAAAACATTTCCTTAGAACTCCAAATGGACATGGTACATCCATGGTACAGTCCTAGAAAAAACATGTTTCCTGTTCAGGGAGAGCTGAAAACTGAAGTCATGCATAACTCACACACAAAACATTTTGGCCAGTACTGGACGACTTCTCAGAGCTCTCCAGAAACTGCTTATCACTCCGCCAGTTACTTTTTAAAATATCCTCTCAGGGCACAGTAAGACTTAATTCAAGACTCGGAAACTACATTCTTCTCTGCAGTAGTGTCTTCCAATATCTGTGGCTTTCAGTCACCAGAACCAGGTCACACACCCTCTGGTCATGAAAAATAGCTTCAGGATCACATGAGTACACCCTATCCCACTGCACTAGAGCATCCATCTCAGCACTCCTTTAGATTTTAAGATTCCTCTCAGTTCTACCCTTTTAGTACAAAAAAACAAACTGTAAGATAAAAGACAAACAATTGGGCTATTTCTTTCCTATTTATTTTGAGAATCTAAGTTTTTGGTTTTGACTGAGGACAGATTATTCAGACTATGAAATAGCTGCCAAATTTATCATGAATGGCATTTAGCTGGCAAAGGGTGTATTACTGCCAAATGCCTAACACACTGGGCATATTGTATTTGTACCATCTGGGAGAGTAAACAGTGACAGGAAATAACCACAAACAGGTGTTAATGTTAGCCCCTTAAGGGTCATTAATGAAGTATGGCATTGAAAGAGCCCACACACAAGTCCTGGCAACTGGAGAAGGTGGGATTCCAGGGAGTGTAAGAGTGTATTAATTTGTCACACACAAAAAATCTGTTCTTGATTGTATCTCCTCTACACGTCCTTTTCCCTCTTGCCATACCACATCCTTCAGCTGATATCCTTTTGAATACTCCTTCCTTTTCCCTTTTAGGCAACAAGCTCTATCCTTACCCCAGCCAGCCAAGACAAACACAGTCCTGAATTACTTGTCTTTTTCAGAAAGCCTATCAGCCCATAAAGACAACTCCATGCTTTCATGCATTCTTGAGAAAAGAAATACTGCCTCAATTCCCCTCTAGACATTTACAGAAACGTTTCCACCTTCACTAAAATAAAACACCTCTGGCCTCTACAAAGTGTGATCCATATCACACTATATCCCTGTTTTCCAGTGCATCTCCAAGGCTGCTTCCCCTAACCCAGAAGAGACCTGAGAAAGGGTGTGTGATAGTGACACTGCCTGTTTTTACAATAGTATCACACAAATCCAGAAAAGAGAAGGTCCAGATAACCACATGGAAATGCAATGGGTACTGTGAGGCAGGTGAATCTATCCTGATGCATAACTAGCAACATCCTTTTGAAAACATCAAAGCAGAACATATAGAGTATTGCCGTTTATTGTCACAGAAAGTTACTAGATTTCCAAAGCAAATGTTAATACTTACATAAAGTCATTAAAAAAACCCTAACATTTTGGGATAAAGTATAAAGGAAAACAGACTAATCTCCAGCTACTTCCCAACTCTCTATCTAATCCTATGCAAAACCACAAATTTTCCCAAAAGGACACCATTTTCAGACAAATGTCACTGGCTAATAGGTAGTGTTAAGGATGCCTCAGAAGAACATGAGACAGAAAAGACACACAAGGAAGAAAAGGCCATGGAACCCTTTTCTTCAGGAGGCAGACCCTAGACCATAAGTTTCACACTGCAAAACCTCAGACTCTCTAATTCAGGCTATTAGTGTTACAAAGAATACTGGTAGGCATGTGAATTTAGCCATTCACTAATAACAAAGCCTAACTGCTGAATAGATTAAATGTTTCCAAAGATACTCTCATTGATTCTGGCTAGTATTTAAGAGTGGGGAAGGAGAATATTTTAAAGGCCAGAAAATAGTTCCTTTTCTTTACTTCTTAGTTAAAAGATTACATGAAACACAGTCACAGATACACTTATCCAACTCAAGAGTTGACCACAAAATTAGGATGTGTAACAATTGCTACCAGAAAACTGTTTAACTCTGCATGGTTATGTACAACACTACCCACCTGCAGTCCTTGGGCTTTGCATCAGTATGTGTCAGAGCACCACAGGATCAGAGATGCAGCCATGCCAAATTCCATTTTGAGAGAAAAGAAAGTAAAAACAGTTGGAGAGTGTTTGGGCTTATTCAGGGGAGTCAATGGAGCTGTGCTTGTAAAGACCATAGCCCCAAACTTCCAGGAACTGGCCAGTGCCAAATGCCTTCTTGTTACTTGAACTAAACAGATGCACATTTTTTTACACTGGTCATTTTCTAAACGAAGTACTTAAAAAAATTAAGCTCATGCCTTTCTATAAAATTGCAACTCACCAGTTCTTCAGTAATTATAACCAGTGGGGCAAGGAAACAAAATGGAACTTAAAGGAAATTACATAAACATTTAAAGGCAGAAATCTGTTTACAACACACCATTCCCCCAATTCTGCTATCTGGTTTATTTCCACTTCAAATAATGTAGGATTATTCCTGCATCAATATTTTGGTTTTCTTCAGTTGATCTTAAAACCTCTTCTCCATCTATAAAGTTACATTAAACTAAGGAAACTCAAACACTCTGCAGTGTAAAATCTTCAGACAGAAGCTAAGAATACTAAGGTTGTGAAACTTAGCCTCTTTGTGCATATGCTACTCTGCTGGTTTTAAGCATGTGAGTATAGTCTGTTTTTCCAAACAGCCTCTGCAAAATTCTAGTTAGAGAACAGACAGTTTGGGAATGTAGGAAACCTATCCAGCAAACAGGGCTACTGTCTCCAGAATCCCTGAATTATTTGTTGTAGGATCTGGACGAGTCAAAAAATAAGGCAAGAGGAGGAATGACGGCACATCACAAATCTGGGAGAGTGGAGTGCTTAACTTTGGAGTGTTACATTTCTTGTAATGTTAGTAACTTTGCTCTTTTGCTGCAAAAATAGAAATTCCAGACAATACAGATTTTTGTCTGGGGCTAAAAAAGCCCTTGCTTATGCATGTACATTGTTGACCTTTAACGAGATAAGACAATGAAGGAAAATATGAAACATATTTTGCCAGTGTATTTCAAAGTTGTTTTCTGGCCATGAAAAAAAGTATAGATTGGAAATTCCACATTCAACTCTCAAATTCTGGCAGAAATCATTTTTGACCTGAGGGAATGGTTCTTCAACCAAGTCCTTATGCTGCTTTGCCCTGATAGTGGTGAGAGCTATCCTGACTTGTCTTGGAAGTAAGTGTGCTCATGCTGTTCTGTGGGCCTCATACTGGTATACAGTATGGGCAGCTGGAAAGGTGTGACAGAGGATACAGAACCCTCAGTGCAAGCTGAGATCTCTAGGCAAAATTTAGCTCAGGGCTCCAAAAAAGATTTTACTGAGCAAGAACAAATCAAGTTTTTTCAAAGGTACAGCCTGACCAGATCAAGGCTAGAGAAAGCACCATCTGGCAAAAGAGAAATCTGCCTGCCACAGCAAGGACTTTTCTACAAAGCATGCAGGTCTTCTCAAATAACAACAAAGAGTGTTTATTCTCCTGTACATATTCTCAGAAAAGGCAGAACTACTTGAGCTTAAACTTCAGATATATATCAGCCCCAACCAGATACATAACACAGAATACTTCTCAAGATGTGAACTTTCTGGCAACTGAAAACAGCATCTCAGAGAACAGTGGCAGTCATATTGGAAGTATGACATAGCTGAAGACACTACTCTTTCAAATAAAGGTTTTTCAAGACTTGCCACTGGCAAAGTTTGGGTATTTTAATTAAATTTGTGATACACAATTTAAAATATATAAGGAAAACAGTGAAGAGTTAGATACTGAAGCATATCTCAAAATAAGTTTAAGCAAAGAAAAAACTACAGTCAGCTTTTATGAAATTAGACCTTGTATATCCTGATGCAGAGATAAGAAATCACCAGACTCATGGTTCACATTAATCAAGTGTTCCATTGACAATATGTTCTATTTTCAATAATGTTTTGCAATATTCTCTGTGCAGCCTTAATACATACAGTCTTTCACATAGCCATAAAATAAGCATTTTTCCTCTAAAGAAATATAGACTCTCTGCACAGAATTTGCTCCAAATTTCTCAAACAAGGATTAACTCTATCCAGTCTTCTTGTTTCAACTTGCATAAATTTTTAAGCCATTAGAAATCTTTTATCCATTCTAGAATAGCAATTAATTTTTTGATAAAATATATCAAGTGTCCCTCAGAATACATTCCCACAAATATCTTTTAAGTATTTTAAGCCAGCTGGGAGAGCACTGATTAAAAACCAGGTCAGAGTGATTCTCATAGAACCAGCCACATCAACTGAGATCTCAAACCCAAACTGTCTGAAATTCTACTTTATAATTACAACAAAAAAGTCTGGACTACACTGTTACTGTGCAGTTAGATGAGATTCAAGCCAGACTTAACAGTGACACCAAGTCAAGACATACTGTTTTGTGAAGCAGCAGTTACTTTCCTTCTGAAATTAACAGTCAAGGAGTCAAAGTAGACAGAAAAGAGAATGCAGGAAAGGGCAGAAAGGCCTGTGAGGGTTGATTTGTCTGACAAGAAAAAAAAACTTGATTCTTGTGAATTTGCAGCTGGTAAGTTGTTCAGGTAAAGGTAGCCTAATTCTCCACAACAACCAATACAGCAGTAAATTTTAAACGAGCAAGAGTAATTTATTAGTGGAGTACAGAATGGTATAAACAAGATCTACTGGTAATTGCCTCAGAAAGGCCAAGAGTTTATGGGCATCAGAACCGAAAAACTCTTTTCTTCTCAGGGAGTTAAACTGTCATGGTAGAATTTAGACAAGAGCATGTGGTGGCATTATGTAGAGAAATTTGACCCAGTACAGTGTTTTTGCCCAGTCATGAAGCAGAGAACACCAGTAACTATCACACACATCAGTTGGTGAGCAAGAGGACTCACCCTGGCTCCTGCACTTGGCCCCCCTGTACGCAGAACCGCACAATGACAGAAGCCTCTCCAGATGGCAGAGCCCACAGCTAAAACCCTCAGGTCACACTACCTCATACACTGAAAACAAAAGATACGACAAGGGGACAAGGGCAGACAGTCCTCTCCAGTCCTGCATTGGGCCAAAGAACACTAGCTTTCACTTATAAACAATAATAACATGACATGAACCCAGCTGAAAACACGAAAACTAATCTGGATACATGGAATTGCAATTAGAACAGAACCCTTATTGTTCAGAAAGGCTGAATGCCTGGAAAAGAAATGTATTTTGTTTAAATTCTGCCCTTAGTTACAATGCCACCTGGACAAAAGTTTAGCTATATTAAACAGTCTAAAGAAACATCAATATTCTGCTGCACTACATCCAGAATACACCAACAGCACCACTCTGTGGATTAACTGTGAATGTTCTGTAAACTCACAAGTTGCCTTCCCAAACCGGAGATCAATCATGCTAAAGAAAAATGCAAATACATATATATACGCATATGACTGTCGCAGTGGTATAAACCTGGCACCACTAGAATTTAATGAACTACCTTATTTTTACAGCAATGTAATTGAGAATATAAACTGGCTTGCTCAGGTCATGTATGTGGCATGCCTTCTACTCATTTCCCATAATTTCTTTGAGTACCAGTGAGAGAGGCTGCATGTGCTGAATTTGTAACAGATGCCTTACACTGTACCAAAACAAGAACTTGACTGAATCCTATCCTAGATTTACACCTAAAGCTTCTCATTAGTGGTAGCTGCAGCAGAATCCATGAAAGGCAGATCAAAGTATGGAAGGAAATCAGTAAATTTAAACACTTAAGCCAATCTTCAACTGAAATCCCTGGGTCTGCAAAAAAAAGGGGGCTAAAAGGAGCTTTGCTTCCAGGTCTGGAAAGAAATCAGGGCTGAGACCGGGGGATGAAACTGTAGAGGACCCATAGAGCTCCATCTTGGGCTCTGTGCTCTTCAACATCTTGGGCACAGTACTGGAAGGGATACCAAGTTCACTGACCATACAAAACTGGGAGTAGGTTGACTCCTTCAAGGGCAAGGAGGCCCTGCAGAGAGACCTCCACAAATTAGAGGACCTGCGAAATTACCAACCATATGAAGTTCAACAGGGGAAAGTGCTGGACTCAGCACCTGGGATGGGGCAACCTTGGATGTACAGACCAACTGGGGAATGTGATGCTGTAAGCAGTGCCATGGAAAGGGACCTGGGGGTCCTGATCAGTGGCAAGTTGACCATGAGCCAGCAGTGCCCTGGCAGCCAGGAGGGCCAACCCTGTCCTGGGGCACATCAGGAACAGTATCACCAGCTGGGCAAGGGAGGGGATTGTCCTGCTCTGATCTGCACTGGGGCGGCCTCACCTTGAGTGCTGGGGGCAGTTTTTCAGTGTCACAATATAAGATATTAAACTACTAGAGAGCATCCAAAGGAGAGCAACAAAGATGGTGGAAGGCCTTAAGGGGGAGCTGTACAAGGAGCAGCTGAGGTCATCTGGTCTGTTCATCCTGGGAAAGGACTGAGGGGAGACCTCATCGCAGCCTTCAACTTTGTCGTGGGGGGAAGAGGAGGAGCAGGCACTGATCTCTCTCTGTGGTAGCCAGTGATAGGACCTGAGGGAATGGCCTGAACTTGTGTCAGGGGAGGTTTAGACTGGACATTAGAGAAAGGTTCTTCACCCAGAGAAGAACCTCTGGTTGGGCACTGGAACAGGATCCCCAAGGAAGTGGTCACAGCACTCAGTGTTCTCAGTCAAACAGTGTGAGTCCTGGGGCTGGTCTTGTGAAGGGCCAGTGAGATTCAATGATCCTTGTGGGTCCCATCCAGTTTATTCTGTGGCTCTGAGCATGAGCAACTACAAAATTTTCAGTTGAGACTGAAAATGTCTCCCACATTGGACACTTCAGCCTGACAGCCAGCTGTCTGGACTCAAGATTGAGTTGAACAGATGTCAGCCAGTAATCCCACCTTACGGAGCTCAGTGGGATATGAGAAATATTTCCTACTTCCCCACCTCTAGCTACAGCAGCTTTAAGTAGTGAGTCCATCAGAAATGAGTGCAGGGCCATGTGCTGTCTTGATGTGGTCCCTGTGCATCCCATGGTGCATTTCCCACAAAAAAAGAGAACGGATGGCTACACTTGTTACAAGGTTGTGCTTTTGCAAACAAATCTTACCACCCCTGCCATGCAGAACCTGGCTTCACAGAAGTACAGGATATGCTGAGATGGAAAGGACCGCAAGAAGTACTGTATTTAACCCCTGGCCCCGCACAACACTGTCCCCAAGACTGACACCACGTCCCTGAGAGCACTGTCCAAATGCCTCCTGAACTCTGTCAGGCTGGTCCTGTGACCAATGCCCTGGGAAGCTGTTCCAGTGTCCATCCACCCTCTGGGTTTAAAATCCTTTCCTAATACCAGCCTAAACCTTCCTGACACAGCTTCAGGCTATTCCCTCAGGCCCTGTCACTGGTCCTCAGTCAGGCTTGAAGCACCTTGAGAAACCAGTGCAAAAATAATTGGTTTTGAGCATGTCTAAATTCTGATTGTCTTTCAAGTGCAGGGTATACCCATGTATCATTCCTAGGCTCCCAAGATCATAGGCAAAAATTACAGGAAGAAAAAGCCATTGTACCATTCGATCATACATGACCTGTTAGTTTCTGTCTGTAAGTCTGAAGGGAACAGGCAAAAAAATCTCAAAACCAAAAATCAAGACCAGACAAAAAAAAAAAAAAAAAGAAACACAGACCAACAGACAAACAGACCAACGAACAACAGCAACAACCACAAAACCAAACCCCACTAGAAACACCCGCCACCGGTACTTTGTTTGAATTGTTAATTACTGTTCTCTCGGCTAAGCCCTTCCCGGACACAAACGACTCTCCCCAGCTGGCTCTGGCATCCGCTGCCCCGGGCGGCGCGGAGCGGGGCGAAGGAGGAGGGCTGTAAGTGCTGCAAGTCCCCCTCTTCCCTCCTCGCCCCCCGCCGCCCGGAGCTCCCTTCGCCTGGGGCAGGTGCTTGGCAGCTGCGCAGCACTCCCTGAGCTCCCTCCTCAGGGCAGCGCAGTCCAAGCCGCCGTCAGAAGGGTCTGCCGCCGCCCATGCCGGCACTGCTCCCCCCTCGCAGCCCGCCCGCCGCCATTTTAAGGCCCGTGAGGGGAGCCGAGGAAGACGCTGCGGCCCTCGCCCTGCCCTCACCGCGGGGGGGGAGGCGTCGCCGCCTGGGGGGCTGCGATGGCCGGCTTTTTGTTCCCGAGTTCTGTCTTGGTTGTTAAAATTAAATAGTGCTATTTCTTGTCGTGATGCCTGTCCTGCGTTAGTGTCTGGCCTGAAGGCAGCAGTGAGCTCCTCACGGCAGGTTGCCTGAGGAGGGCAGCACGTTCTCCATGTGCTGATGCCATCTTTGGCGTTCCTTCCAGTTTTCGCAGTTTCTTAATAAAACGGGAAACGGGGGGAGAGCACGGGGACATAGCAGCTTTCTGAATTTCTCTGTGTCAATCAGCCTTCAGGTTCTTTTTTAGATCTCCTCTGCACTCCTTCCTGTTCAGTATCAGAACAAGATTGGTACTGTTCAGGGTGAAGGCACAAGGAAATTCTGCAAATGTAGTAAGAGGCTGTTTCCCCCCTCCTTCCATGAAATGGACAACTCAAAACGGAACCATTTTTGTTTCTGCAGATTTGATGTAATACAACAAGATGTTCAGGTGAGATTTGGAGAGGAATATGAAACACAGTGAGGGAGAAGGCCTACCCTACACTCCTGAAATAAATGGATTTTCAAATTGGGCTTCCTCATGTAGACAAGCAATTTTTCATTAACCAGGCCAAGTGTAATTACTCTAAAGGCAATGACTAGTTGTTCTTAGGTACCTAAGGAAGGAGGGCTAATAAGTCAGTGAAACCCACATTGTCTCTGTGTAAGATTTTTTTTTCCCTAGAGAGTTTCAGACTATTTAATCTGTACAACATGTGTATGCGGAAACCATGTGACCGACCAAACATGAAAATGTATGGTAAGGTCTTAGACATTGTCTGAGTTACAGACTTACTGAACTTAAAATTGCTATTAAAGTTCAGCCACTCTTAGTCATTCACAGAGCGCCTGTTGTGCATAATAAATACCTGCAAGTGGCAAGGCAGACCAGAAAACAATTTCCTGTTAGCATACAGCTTGCAATGCCTGGACTAGAAATCTCAAGCAGGCTGTATAAAGATCAGTTTCAGTGAGTGGCTCAACCAAGTCATCTTGAAAACTCATCTGTAATTTCTGACCCATACCCCTCCTCTGTTATCTTGCCACGCTGTTCAAGTTCTTCCTTTGCTTTCAGTATTATAATCCCAAGTGTATTCTATGCTACTTTCCACACTACCATTTCTTACAGCCTCTAATTAAAGATCTCTCTGAATAAAGCTTTCTGCTTGAACAGTTAAGAGTGCCTCTCTGAAAGGCCTCTTTTGTGGGTGACCATCTTGTGGATCACAACAAAGACAAGGCACTGCAGAAAAGACACTGTTTTGCTTTGTAGCCACTGCACTTGTGTCTATCTCAAATTAATTAGCACTGCTCTGTTTTCAAGTGTAATAACACTTTCTTGAGGTCAATGGAGCTTTCAGGGAGTAAAACTGCAGCATACCCTCCCACCAGCCTTGAGCAATAAAGCAGACTACAGAGAGTGGTCATTAGAGGTGGTAGGTGATTAGGGGTGAGGTGGAACTCAGGTGAATGCGTCTGTAATTCACACACGCAACCCCCAACCTCCTGAAGCACTAGCATTTATATTATACATCATTAAGAAAAAGGTTCAGAGTGATCCTCACATTGGTAAAATGTAAATGAAATACCATTTACAGCTATTTTGCCTGAAAAAAACCCACATTCTAATCCATATGGGGTTTTTACTTGATAGTAATTTCCTGATGACTGTTACTTGTTCTGCCTCTACTTAAAATTTCCCCTGTATCCCTGAGCACCTTAGCAAATGAACATCTGCATCAGTGCAGGAGAGGCTACGTCTATGCTGGTGTTTGTGTTAGAGCTGCTGAGTTTTCTCCATGAATTAACTGCTCCTGAAAACGGTGCTACAGCAATGTGCAGGCAGAGACTCTGTTGAAAGACTGCTGAAATTCAAGGCCTACATCTATAGGGTTGTACGGGTCAATACCTTATGCTTGTGGCATGAGCGTCATAGAAACAAGTTGCCCTGGAGATACCCCAGCTTCTCTGACGAGCGTTCACCCGTGGAGCAGCTCTTTTGGAACCCTCCTGAGAACAATTCTCTTCTTTCTGTTGCCATCATTCTTCATGTCTTGCTCACAGAAGCTAATGTGGGCGTAGCACAGTGAGTACTGCAGCTCTCATTCATCCCAAAGGCAATCATCTCTATATTCTCTTTGAGTAAATCTCCAGGGATGCATAAGTTCACCATAATTTGCATTTACTCATGAACAGCATCCCTGTAGGGTTATTGAAATTGCATGTTATATTATTTGAGTCATCATAGCTCTAGTTGAAGGGCACAAAACTCAAAAGGTTGCTTGATATTGGCTCTTGGCCCTCCTTCGTTGTGTCAGATTTTGCTGTTAAATATATAAATGTGCAACAACAAATGAATTATAGTTCTCAGATATAAATAAGAATAGAAATTGACCTACGCATTTTATTGTCATGTCCTCCATGTGTAAGTAACATTTTGGACAGGAAAATTCATATATGTGCAGTATAAACTCCTCTCTGAGGCTTTGTTTGTATTTCCAGTGCAAGTACCCATGCTGCAGTGATTCGATTTGAGCATATGACTGCAGGATGTTTCATATCAAGTCAGTGGTAATCCTGGAGTAAATTTAGTTGTAGCATGACCATGTTTTGAAGAATATCACTCTCCATGCAAGAAGACAGCAAACAGGCGTGTTTGTATGGTCGTATGGTCAAAAGCAACCAGTGCAACTGATGAGTCTGCATACTGAGTCCTCCCTCTGTCCCCACTGATGGCAGAAATCATCACTGACAGAAATCAAGCTGGATCTTTTTCCCCCTCAGAAAATTAAAAGGAAAATAATGAGTCTGCTGACAGACAACCTGTGAAGAATGAGAATAGTGAAGCACAGCATATTAATTATTCAACATAAACTGTTCACCCTGCTCTTCCAGCAGGCACTGTCTTCTACTCTTTTCTGCTCTGCCTGTGTCTGCCTGAAGTCCTGACTTGACCGTGGTGCAACTGACCCCACTGAAACATTCTCCGTCCACCTGTGCTTGTTGAATTCATGGTGTAATATTCAGCATATTCATAGTCCTGCATTTTTTGTGCTCATCTGGTGTCTACAAAGGCAAGATGCTGAGAAATGTGAAAATAGAAGGGCACAACTGCAGGGAGTGGGGAGCAAGATCACCTGTGTCCAGATACAGCTATCAAAAACTCATGGAGCCTGATCAAGCAGTACATTTATACCCATACATGTGTCCCAAGAACTTCAGGGGGATAACCTGTGTGACTATGGTTTTTCATATAATTAAGGGTGTTTTGGGTTCTTTAACTTCTTCATAATCTGATAAAGAAAAAAATTAAAAACTTTGATAAACCTTTAGCATTAGAAAAAATCCTACAACCTATCTGTTTGTCTCAAAAAGCTCTTTGCAGTGGCTGATGCTTATGTTTTGTAAGTGTTCCCTAAAGGCCATTATTTATCAGCACAGTCAAATGAGAGACTCGCAGGTCAGAACTGTTTCTAAAAGTCCTTGCATGATCATCTCTGCCCTTGAGCAGTGAATATAACTGACCCCAGTCATCGCTCTGTTGCTGCCCTTGCCCACGTGCCCTTATCAGCTGCACATGACATGGAACAGTATATGAGCTGACAGCAAACCTGGGCGTGTGCCCTTATCAGCCACATCGCTTGAAAGAGCTACTCTGGCCACAAGACTTCTGTTTATCTTCTGGGTACAGATACTTCTGTGGTCTTGCTGCACCTCGTGCTGCAGTTTCATGGTTTGTGGCTACAAATAATTTGCTTTTGTGTCTCCCTGTGAAGCCAGCCAGCCCTAAGTTTGCATACTCTGCCTTGAATGTGATTAGTACTTGCACCAGGAGAGATACCCATGTATACTACAATTGTGAAAGTGGCAGATAGCTGTGTGCTGAACAAAAACTTACCTCCAAATTGCTAGTTGCACCAGGTGTATTTAAGACTGCTACAAGTTGCTTTGTTTGGTTTGGGGTTTTGTTTTTAATCGCAGGTGTTCTAAATCTCTGAATAAAACCAAAGTGGCCATATTGATTTCTCAAGTGTTACCACACTTTCAGAAAAGGATTTCTCAGACTATTTCTCCGTTTCCAGGCAACCTTGCTGAGGAGAAAAATTAATTGAACATTGTGCTAACAGATTGACATAAAACTTTGACAGCTGTTTTTAACAAATGTGATTCTAAAATACTGCTCCGAACAGCTTCATTCAAAATCTGTGATCTCGGCTACTATAATACCTCTAATTTATTTCTTTGCACTTTTGCCTGACACACACAATCCATAGAAAGCAATCCAGATCTACAATTATTGGCTGGATGATACGGACAGGCATGGTACTTGTTAAAAAAATTCCTTTGACAGCTTCTTCCAGAAGTTGAGAATAATATGAGCTAAAAAGATAAATTCATTGTAGACCTGAGGATAGCTAAAAGAAAGCATGTCTGGAGAGAACAGAAACACTGAAATTTCATTCTTCTTCTCTTCTGGAGCTCAGTGTCTACACAAGTGTGATCAGTCATAGGCAGAGATAGGAGAACAACTGTCAAGATCAAACAAAAGTCCTGCTTCCCTCCAACACAGAAGAACAAACATCAGTAGGTGGTTCACTACACCCACATGATTGAGACCCGAAGTATTAAAAAATAAAATAAAAATAAAATATCCGTGTGTTCGGGAGTCTGGAGCCGGCAGGGACGGGTTGCCAGTGCTCGGAGCGCGCCTGTGTCCCAGAGGCCAAGCCCGTAGTCAGCCACTGGGGGAGTGCAAAGTCTCCCAGGAGCCCCCGAGCCCAGAAGACAGGGTCAAGGGTTCTTGTTGGTTGGCTAGAATCCCAAAGACTGGCAGAGAAAAGGAGCGACTGTTGGAAGGGTAGCAACAGACTTTAATCGGCTGAGTCCTCTTCGCAAGAGCCCCGAACAAGGGCTGTGCAAGAGGTTATATACAAGTGTATCAACCAATCATAAACTGGGGAAGGGGAGGAGTTAAGGAGGAGTCAGGCTAGCTCAGCCACTCAACTGGGGAGGGAGGAGGGAGGAGGGAGCGGGGATACAGAACAAATCAGGGACCGTACTAGTGGGAACTTTCTAGAACCAGGGAGGAGTACAACTGGGGATAGACAATCAAGGGAACCAATAACAGAACACGGGTGTGGAAACACAAGGCAGGACTAAACCATTGTTGTGGGATTAAGGGTGGACCTCTTCGGGAATGGTCCTGCCCACCAGGGGGAGCAGTTAGGAGCTTCTGGTGGCTTCCCTACCAGGGAAGCAACTCCTACACCGAAGAGCAGTTGTTTGTGGGTAACTGATAGCAAGCCCAGTTGCCACTTCTTGACCTGTCTGAGGGGCCAGGCAGGGCAAAATGGGGATCAGAATTCCCAGTTGAGGCTAAACTTCTCCCAGTTTTGTGACAACTAGAGCATTGTCTCATGTGAAAGTAGTAGCTAGTAGAGTATGCTCTCGTGTATTAAAAACTGAATAATGAAACATAATGCAATATTTTCTTCTGCTGAATATTTGATTCAAAAAGGTCAGTAGAACACTACGTATGGTACCTTAGTGTGGGTCTGTGGAGAAAGCAGTTCAGCACAGGTAATCACCACCAAAAACAGTGAGTCTGGTTCTCTCCTACTTGTACTGAAGGCAAAATTCCCATGAAGTAAACTTAATTAGCACCCAATGAAATTTTGTATCTTCTCTACGCTCATTTAGTTAACTTTTAAGCCTAACTAGGGAGCGGTAAGTTAAACGCTGAATGCAGATGAGCTAATGAGGGTGCAGCTTTGGGATCAGGAGTCAGTAAAGATAAACTTCACAAATTTTACCAATCTGTTTCTCATAATGTCTGATATATTTTCTCCCTGATTTTGGTTTGTTGTAGTAAAATCCCTGGACTTTTCAGTATTTCAGTTCTTATCCTTTGCCTCAGATGTGTTAGCAGAAATCTGCCTTTGGCCTGTTGAAAAGCAGTTGTGCCCTATTATGTGTGTCATATTTTGGTAGGCATTAGCTACAGGGCCTACATGCTGAATAATACTTCAGAAACTGAGATGATCTTGTTTCTGTATTGCTGTGTGCTCTGATCAATGACACTGGATGGAGTATAGGTCTCCTATTCCCTCTCCTGATGCAGCAATTCACAGCTGCAGGTCCTGACACTTGGATAGGCTTCTGCTTCTGATGTGCAGGGGTGCTCCATTCATCCAGATCCCTCCATTAGTGGTAGTTGAAGCTGCTCCTGGGGTCCCATCACTGTTAATACATTTTAATTGAGAATTTTTTTTTCCACCTCCTTTGTTCTGTGTTCATCAGTGGTTTGTTCGTAGTATCAGAGTGTTTTGTCTTGATCTCCTCTTTCTTTCTATTTCATGGAAACTGATTTAAAGTAATTGCTTCCAAGTAACAATGAGTGAGAGAATGTCTGATATGACCATCATTAAAAGAAACATGTTCTTTATTATTACAACAGCTACCTTTTAGCTCTGGAGAATTTAAACCACTTAAAATAAGGTCAATTTGGTGGCTATGGAAACTGTAACTATTCTGCCCTCTAATAAAAGGGGCATACCACGCTGTCAGTTTGGCTGGGTAACTGCATCCTAGTGCTTACCATGCTTCATTAATGAAAGCAGAACAGCAGTGTAAGCCAGATGTGGGGGCATGTACTTTGGCAGTCTCTTCAAAGGATACACTATCTAACAAGACAAGAGCAGTAACACTTTTGATGCTATTTAAGAGTACTGTTCTTATAATGATCAGGACATGAATTCAGGAATGAGCACTCTTGGTGAAGTGGTAGGGCAGTATGAGCATCTGATGTTCGTTAGTTATTTGGATGTGTGCTACAAAAAGGGGTTTCATTAATCATAGCAAAATATTGGATGTAGTTTACAAAAAGCTGTGCTTTCATGTGAACTTGGAAATATGGGGTAGCATATTTATACCTTATATTAAATAAAAAATTAGTATCATATTCTTTCACAGGTCAAAATAGAAACTGTTAACAATCTGATAATTGTTTCTAATAGTGGGGGAAAGTTTTACATTTTTCTGTAAAACTGTAAAAGCTTTCCGAAACATTTTAAATGCATAATAGTTCTGTTTCAGTAGTATCATTTTAATTTTCAAAACATAAAAATAACTTGTGAGGAGTTGGAAGTGCAATAATAAGCTTTATTATTTAATGTTAGTGCTCCCGTGGACAAGACAACATAGTCTTTAATATGCAAAGCACAGCCGTAAGACATTAACAGAGAAATTGCAACGGCAAGAGAGACCTTTCCAGTCTGTGGGAATTCCTCTCCCCACATTTGTATTAACTCATATATGCAAGTAAGTGGAACCCAAGGCCTCCCAACTCATAAGTTTTTATTGTAGAATATGTATCCTCACTTTAGATAGCTATGTGTTCAGTCCACAATTAAATACTTACTGGTCTTAGCCTTCTGGGGCATGGATCATTCCCAGCTCCCTTTTAATGCCAGTGGAAGTTACTCATCACTGTTATGTAAGAGTCAAAGTGCATGGAAAGTTCGGCAGCCCAGGGGTACCCAGGATAGGTATAACCCAGATATGCTGCAGTGCTAGGTGGCCTGTGTCCCACTCCTCAGCAACACTTCATTTAGATGGACTTCTTCATTTTGGAAAAGTGCAAGTGCCACAATTAAATAATGCTTCATTTGCTGTACAGATGCATCAAGTGGGTCTGCTTCAAATAATCAGTGTGAGGTCTGTAGGAAAATAGTTTTTTTTTCTTGCACTACACTGTCAGGAATGGAGAGGGCAGTGGGTGGCAGAGCAGCACATCGAAGGGCAGAAATCCAGTAGCACTGGTGAAGAATGAGGGAGCTCAGGCTGAGGCAGAAAGTCTCACATGAAACATGATCCTTAAATGCATCTGTGTATCCGGGATTCAGAGAAAATGGTACGTTGCACTGAGCATCCAGGTTATTTCTTCATTATTCTAAGATGGCTGTCTAAAGTTTACATAAATTAGAATTTTTAAAATATAACTCAAGATTTTAAGAGATTTTTATTCTTTCCATGATTTACCTGCTTAACATGACAAAGAGACAGGCATAATAGTAGGTTTTCTGACCATCTCAGGGCAGAAAAATATTGTGAGATACTGTTTAGGGTTTTGACAAGTTCTTGTAGTCCGTATGGCGTGAAGACCTCTCTCCAGGAGACTGTGCAGACAGTCTTGGGCTTTTTTGTAATGGGCAGAGCGAATTAAAGGTTTTCACAAATATTGTCACTGGAGATGTTAAATTAAGTACTGGTTTCCATGAAATAAATGCAATTATTTTGGTAATGTCTGAAAATACTAGTTTTTAGACACTCTCATCTATATATCTGCAGAAGGGATATTTTTAGTGGAAATCCATGTTTTTCACTGGTAAAAAAAGTAAAAAAAACCTCCTCTAGCTTCAAATATTAAAATATAAGCATTTCTTTCTTATCTTTACCAGAGATGACAGACTTTCTTCACCTCCCAGTTTCTATGGAAAATAGTGCCTTGTGTCATAATATGTCTTTTTCTTTCTTTCTCTTTTTTAAAGACTTCTAGTTGTTCTTCCTACTGTTCTTTACCCTGAAACACATGATACCTGGCAGTGCGTTTAGTAGCAGAACGGAAGAAGTTCAGTAAAAGACTGAGCTGAATGCATGTAGCAGTCTGAAATGCTTTTTAAGGGAGTGAGAAAAAGCACCTTTACTTCTACAATTACGATGATTTAACAGAGAAATCTGTTCTGGTTTGGAGGAAAATCAGTACTTAGGGAAGTAACAGACTCCACATGCTCTGCATGGTGGAGCATTGACATTGTCCTGCTCTCTTCTGTGCCAAAAGTGAAGAATAATATCTTTACCTTACCCTATACCTCTAGACAGTTGCAGTACACAGGTGCAGTGCTCAAAGCAAGACTGTCCAGGTGCAAGTGGAAAATGCTACAAAAAATCCATTTGTCAACATAGATCATCAGCGAAAACATGTCTTAGTAAAACTATTTCAGCAATGCTAAGTGATTCTTACCCAAGATTTGTTTCTCAAGGTTGTTTCAGAGCAAGGAGAATACTGGTATTTTTAATTTCAAGTGTCAGAACATGTCCATCTCCAGTAATCCATGCATTGAGAAATCCACTTACAGAGATCGTTGTGAGTAAAATGCACAAGTGTTCTTGAAAGGCAACTGTGCCATACAAGTGTCTGTGCTATGTATTTAGCTCTAACTGTAATAGGAATCTCAAAGTTCTCTGAAATTCTTCTAAGGAATCATTTTGAAAAAGGGAAACAGATTTTTCTGGTTTGAGATAAACAAGAATTATATATCAGATAGGAACCAGCAAAGTAATAAAATTTATTATTAAAACCCCAATGATAATAAGGAAAAATCTGCAGGTAGAACATCACATACTGTATCATATAATATTTATTATATTAATTTTCTGAAGAAAGAATGGATTCTGTGACCTTCTCAGTTGCCCACAGTTAGAGATGCAATGACAGCTTTGACAACAGAATTGCCATGGAAGATCCTGAATAGAACAATACATATTGATGACAGAAAAAGTGGACAGTTTAAAAGATGTGTATTGATGTTGGTGCCTGTGCAGAAGCCTCATTGTCACTCTGGCTGACAAATCAAGTGCACTAAGTCATGGTTTATTCATATCCACAGGAAGGATGCAGTTTTAGGATAAGCAGCCAAATTTGTATTTTGAAACCAAGAATTCCCAATCTGTGCAGCTACAGCTGAAGACAGCTAACTAATCCAGTTACCTGTATCCTGCTTAACCAGAATTCCCATGCTTTTCACTTTAAAGATGTACAATTAATGAAGCAAAGCTTTTACCTTTGATGTTTCGCTTCATTTAAGGTTCCTCAAAGTCCTATGAAAAGAGCAGCACAATTTCTTGGTTAAAAACCTAAAAAACCTAGCTAAAGAATTTTATGCCACCCTCTTTCAGACTCAAAACAATTAGCATACCTTACAATGAAGCACATAAAGAAAGAGTGCAACCTGAAGCCAGAAAACAACACTACTATTTCAAAATACATGTTTATTTAGGAGTGCAGTCACCTTGAACGATTGACATAATAGAAATGTGCCCCTCTAGTATTCTGTGACTTAAAAGTGTATCATCAGCTGCTATTGCCAGTGGCAAAGATATGTTGTCATGACATTTCAGTTATCCTTTTTCATTATCTTATTGCCTTTTGGCCATTTAAAGAACATCTAATAAAAAAAAAAGAAACAAAAAGAAGCTCTGGACCGTAATAGCACACTACGCTTCATAAATGTTGCAGTTTTCAGAGACAAAGAATACTTGTATCATTTGTTATTCCAGAATGTGTAGAATCTGAGCAGAACATTTTAATTAGTAGCTGAGGGTCCAGTTTGCAGTATATCCAGTTATTAATACATCCAATTTATCAAGACTGGAAATGCTCATACTAGAATTCTATAGATTATATATTGAAAACTTAAGAAGTTTTGTGTTTAATGCACTAAATGACCGTGGAAGGCTGCCTATGATTTGCTTTAATTCTAGGTTATGAAAGCCAAGATTTGACCCCCATAATTCCTGTAGCATTCTCGTGTGTATTTTGTCATCTTTCTAACCTGTATTTTGCAAATTGAAAAAAAAGAGCACTCTTTCCAAAAGTGGAACAATAGCAGCTATAAAAAGCCTAAAATGCTCTTCACCTTCAATTGTAACCCTTAATAATCAGCACATACAGGTCTTCATTTAACGTTTCCTGTACTCTGTCATGTGAAATGCATAAGATAAACAGAACTGCTTTTTTATTATGTTTCAGGAAACTTGCAGTAAGTTTCCCCAAGGCTGTTGGCTAGCCAGTCTGGACTATTAAAAACAAACTGCTGTGTGACACAGAGAACAGATTCAATAGCTTTTGTCAGGTAAGGGTCTGCAGCTAAAGTTTACTGCAGAGATTCTGTTGGAGGACTTGTGGAAAGTTATTGCCTGGATCTTGACATCAGGATTAAAAGGGACAACCCTGGAAAGAGCAGTCTACCATTTTGGTAGCTGTTTCAACAGCTGGGTTTATTGTCAAACCAAGCCTAGTTTACATCTACGGTAGTATGTAAAATTGGCCAGGGCCCATTCTCTGGCATTGAGGACAACAGGCATGGCTTGCCTTAAATTCTTATATCTACGCTCTTTAATGCTCTGGAGTATTTTATCTTCATCTGTGGTGCCCCTTTAGAGAAGTTAATGTTCTATGGCTATGGCAAGGCATGCCAAAATACTGCTTTAGAAAGGACTAGCGGGTGGCAGACGGCTCATGCTGATACTGAGACACACCTGCCCCAGCCTTGTTCTGTGCGCAAAACTTTGGGGCAGCTTTTTCATTCAGGTCCCACTCTACATGTGGATATAGTATATAGAATGGATGCAGAATATGACGATGAATATAACATAGTGTTCCTTTTTTTTCCTTTTACTTTTTTTTTTAAAGTGTAAGCTAAAAGACTAAGTATGAAGAGGAGCAACACCTACTAATCTTTCAATTTCTAACCTTTGTAGTCAGACTGAATGTCACAAGAATGGCAACGAGAGCTTTTCAAAACATTTCCCCAGGGTAGGAGCTGCTTGGCTTTAAAGAGCAAGAGTGGATATCTTTTCCTGTTAAAAAAACTCAAGGCAGTCTTGCACAGTTTTGATATATTAAATCATAATCTTGTGAACATGTAGAAGATTTCAGATGGGTATATGGGGTCCTGTGTACTAAATTCCAGCCCTCTGACAGTAGATGTATTTCCCTCACCTTTTCAGATCCTTAGAAATAGTACTAATTTGCAAGACTAAAATACTGAGAATAGAATAGAATAGAATAGAATAGAATAGAATAGAATAGAATAGAATAGAATAGAATAGAATAGAATAATTTCAGTTGGGATGGACCTAATACAATCATCTAGTCCCCCTACTGACCAGTTCAGGGCTGAACATAAGCAAGTTATGAAGGACCTGCTGCAAGTGCCTCATAAACACTGACGGGTTTGGGATATCACCTCCCAAGGAAACCTGTTCCAGTGTTTGGCCACCCTCTTGGTAAAGAAATGTTTCCTGATGTCCATTCTGAATCTCCCCTGATGCAGCATCATTCCATGTGGCTGGATGCCAGGAAAAGACCAGCACACCCTTCTCCAGCTGCTGTCCTCAGGAAGCTGTACAGAGCAATGAGGTCACCCCTCAGCCTCCTTCTCTCCAAACCAGACAAACCCAGAGCCCTCAGCTGCTCCTCACAGGATGTGCCTTCCAGCCCTTCCNGTAGCCCAAAGCAAGACAGAACCTCCCACAAAACCCCCCATTGGTCACTTAGGTTGTCAATTATTCCTTTAGTTCTAGAAATTTCTGTCTTCCTCGGTTGCTGGTTGGTTGTTTTCCCCCGACTCCTCCCCCTCTCCTCCCCTATTGGACTGTTGACCCTGGAGCCTCCCTAGCTCCACCCATGTGCCCTCAGATCATTGGTTGTTATTGCCTATTATAAGCCTGTGACAGAGGCTGCTCTGGGCTCTTGGTTCCTGGGCTACCTCTGTGTTGGTCACAATAAACTGCACAGAATACCAAAACCTCGAGCCCCTCTCGCTTCCTGCTTCAGCATTTCTGCTTGCTTTATCCTTCTCTCAGCTAGGCATCGGCTGCCAGAGCAGCCCTCCAGTGGGATCAAACTTGAACCCCCCTGGGAGCCCCATCATTCCACAGCGTTCAGGGCACTCAGGGTTGCATCGGCTTTGGGCCGCCTTGGATCCGGGTAGGCACCCCAAGAAAGCAGACGACAACATCCATATACATCTGCAAGACCCTTGTGCCTTGAGAGAGTCAGCAGCATCTGTCAGGCTGGTATCATCAGCACACTTGCTAATGGTGCATACAATTCCTGCATCCAGATCATTGATAAACCTGTTAAACAGAACTAGTCCTACAGTGAATTTCTGAGGAACACCACTGGTGACTGCTCACCAGGCAAATATAGCCCCACACACTAAAACTCCTGAGTTCTGACATTCAGCCAGTTCTGCATCCAGCACACTGTGTACCTGATCATCTCACAGCTAGACTGCTTGTCCAGAAGATGCTGAGGGACAGAATCTAAGGCTTTACAATGATCTAGAAAAACTATATTGACTAATTATGACTACTTGCAATCAAATCATCTAGAGGCTTAGGAATGTGTGGTGACATGGTACTGACTTTTCAAAGTTTTCTGATTTAGCAAAACAAAGAAACCCTTATGATTTTATTACTTACCATGTTTTGCTAGGGTTTTTTTTCTGATGTTGTACTGCAAGGAATGTCTGGAAGCATTTTTACTCAGGTGCCTAGCTTTCATGTGTTTTTTTTCTCCAGGAGCTATTTACTATCTGGCTGTCTTCTCTTGATTTTCATCTGTATTACTGACCAAATAGATGCTCTCAGACAATCTAAACACTCAGAGCAAGATTTTTTTTTGTTGGTGTTGGTGCCTGAGAGGGGAGATTGTCTATACGTGTGTCGTTCAAGAATGGACAGGAATTGAATTGATCACAAACATTAACTAAGACACTGTGATAACTGCCAAGAAAAATCAGATTTCTGTAGACATAGTCTTGACCCATGGCATAATAGAAATGGCTGTTTTAGCCATAGACTTCCTTCATTGGCATTGTTCTCCATGCTTCCCTTCCATTTCTGGCCAAGCTGTCAGAAACCTGCAGGTTTCTTTCATATTTTCCTTTCAGATAAGATTCTTGTTCTCCTACATACTCCTCATCTGTAAAATAAATTCCCTGAGTAAAAGTAGGAGGTGATTAAGGTACTGATGAAAGAATGGCTTCAGAGTATAAATAGAAGCTTTTGTTATGTTGCTGTGACCAACACACCAGAAATTTCTGGAAATACAAATTTCAATAACACACCATAGCACCTGGTATATTCCATTATGTTTAAAAGAGCCATCATTCTCCCCATGAAGCAGTCATATGAAAATTTATTTTAGAAAAGAAATTCAAGGCATTTTTAGATCTGCTCCAGAGTCCCATTGCAAGCAATATGCTAAATAGGCCCTATAAAACCCTGAGAAAAAGAATCCAAGATCTAGAATAGTGTTGATACAGAAAGCAATAGCAGCCCTGTATCAGTGCTTAAAGAAACTATGCATGCAGTTGAAACAAAGCATTCCTTATTTTTATAATGTTGCTGATGTGTTTTCCACCTTTGCTAGAGCTTGTCTAACGAAAGCTGGTGAATGTTTGAAATATTTTTCTTTTGCTAGGTTCTCTGCAACTTGCCCTTTTTAACCTAGGTTCTTTTGATGTCTGGATCCTCTCTTGTGAGATACGACACATGCCTAGAGAGGAAAAGCTGCATTGTAGCTCTGGCCCAGCACTTTCTAGTGGAGCCCATGTGACACAGCTCCTGGTAGACTTTCCACAGCTGCACAGCAGTGTGTAGAGGTTGTTCTCTGTTGCCCCAGGTAGCCAAGGTGACCTATTGATGTCTACTGCATTAGGCATTATCCACAGTACAGGAAAGACAGTGTGACCCTGCAAGTACCAGGATGACTCTGGTCCGGGCCACCAATATTTCTATCTATTTGCAACTTTCAATTAATTGGATTGTATTTGTATGGGGTACAAGGAACCTTGTCAATCAAAAAAGGCAAGGTTTTGAAGTGAGGTCAGAATGTGTGACAGCTGATGGCTCTAGCTTCAGAAGTACAGGACATTAAACTGGAGATACAGAAAACGGAGAAAGAGGAATATTGGAGTACTTGTTTAGAGCAAGGCAAAAGACTGTGGGTTAAGGCTGTGCGGCTTGAGAGTAAAGCCTTAGCTTGGTAAGATGCTGCATACGTAGCTACAGCTGATAGGTAGTGTTTGCTTTTATTCACAATTATCTATGCAAGTTACATGGCTTAGCAGCGAGGTTTGCTTGTCAACAAGGAGGTAGCTCTTGAAAGGATTTTTCTTCCATGAGATTTTGTCTAACCTTCTTCCTATTATTGTACTACAAATCCAGAGGAGAGATGATGAGCCCTGCAGCATGAAGCCCTGTAAAATCGCAGCTATTTTATGAGAAAGTTGTTTATGAAATGCAAAAATAGAACAGGGACAGTACAAGTAGAAAGTAATGCTGTGTCCTTTAATCTCTATGGATATCCCTTCATGCTCAAGCTACATTTTCAGCAGAGAGAGCAATTTGTACTATGTAGAGCAGAAGCACTTGTAATGAAAGCAAATTATTTGTATGGCTTTCATCTCTCTACAACATTAGACCTTTCTTGAACTTGCATAACCTTACTGTTCTGAATTGCTTTCTGTCCAGCAGGGTTTTTCCATAGCAGATCTGCCATGATAACATTTTTTACTGATGTGAACAAAGAATTTAGTTTTTGTGATAATATCTCTTGGAGGCAAAGCACATGCAGTGCTGAGGTTTTTTCCCCATTTGCCTGTGTTTTTTAGCAATTAATAAAATGTAGGGGGATGTATGAGATTGGTAGGTCTTTAAGGAAGAAATCGCTCACCCAGTGAATGTCTTAGTCCTAAGGTCTAGTAAATAATGGATTACAATATGAGTGGTAGGTTGTGATTACAGTTATATGCAGTAGAAAACTCCTTGTGGAATATTACAGAGAAACATCCAGGTAAAAGTGGAACCTGTAACACCATAAATAATTTTTTTTAGGCGATCAAGCCAAAATACCTAGCCAAGAGATGAGCAAATGTGTCCCCATGCTAAGTGGTCACTCTAGACTTGGAAAAGTTAAAACAGGGCTGGAATACAAAGTTAGATGATGGTAAGGCACAGCCATCATTACTATTGCCATGGTTTCTGCTCAAGTGTCATGGCAAAGGCTTGCAAGGCTTTCTCACCTTTTGGCATACTGTGTCAGGATGGTCAGAGAACTGCTACACCTCTTGGGATGCTGCCAGCCAGAGGCCTCTGCCACTTCAGTCTGTCTCACCCATCTTGTGAAATGACACATTTCAATAAGGCCTGCTGCTGATGTTGGTATCATTAGGGCAAAAATCCCACCATCCTCAGAAGTTCCGCATGACGGTTGACAGTGTGATTCACCTTCTGTCATTGTTTTTTGTGCATTTTCTGTGCTTTACAAAACTAAACGTTTTCAAGAGCAGTTCGCAGTTACCCATGCCTTTGTACTACAGCCTCTAAAGTAAGGGCAGGATTAAAAAAGAAGAGCAGATCTCATTTAATCTTCCAGGATGAGAAGACACAGATCAGTCTTTAATTACCAAGGTAATTACTTAACCCCTGCTTTGTGAGCTGAGTGGATGAGGACAGAACCTAGTGTGCTAGCAGAGATCCATGCAAGGACACCCACCTAGCCAAGAACTTTTAACAGGCTTGAGAAGTATATTGCAAAAGCTGTTTTGTCTGCCAGTGTTTCCAGCAGGGTGCTTTTGAAGCTGGACATCCAGGCTAATTTGTAGTCTGCTCAGATCTCTGCACTGCCCTTCCCATGGCTTCCCATGGGGAGGTGGAAGCAGGTTGTGGCTTCTCTGTGGTGCTCCCCTACTCCCTGATACATGCACAAACTTTTTTTTACTGAACTGTGTTCTAGCTTTGTGTCTTTGTAATTTTGGCTTTCTGGCCTTCCAGAAAAAAAGGCTGGAGAGTCCAAGGTGTTGCAAAGTTACTTAATTCTTTTGTGTTTTTAAAAGAGTTGTTTGTTGGGGCTTTCTATCTGGAGTCAACATTCTCAGTCAATATTAATAAAGTGAATATACTCCTCCTCCCACGTTACCAAGGTCTGACTTCAAAAGACAGCCTTGCTACAGGCAAATGCAAAGACACATTCATCAATCAGGCCAGTTTTTAGAGCCAGTGTTTCCAGACTTTGATTCATGGGAGACTGCTTCCTGGCTACTCTGGAGACTGAGCACTACATAACAGAATTAATTTGTAGCACAGCACCTTTTATTTAATGGTATACTTCAATGAAAATGTTCATTAGCAAGCCACATGTAAACGCTTCTTTGGAAGCAAGTGAAAAGCTGAGAATTTTATAAGGAGACTTCAGGTGCTTAGAAGGATGGAGTTTCCCTATTTAGATCATGGAATCATAGACTACCAGGTTTGGAGGGGACCTCAAGGTCTAACTTTTGGCAAATGCACAGTCTAGGCAAGATAGCCTAGCAACTGCCCTACTGAAAACTGTTCAGTGCTGGGGAATCCAACACGTCCTTTGGGGAGATTATGTCAATGGCTGACTGTTCTCATGGTGAAAATTTTTCCACTTGTGTCATGTGTTAAAATATCCCCAGGAGTAACTTGTATGTACTGCGCCTTGCCTGTTCTGTGTGACTCCTTGTAAAAAGGAAGTCTCCATTTTCTTTGTAGCCAGTGCTTGAAATACTGCAACAGTTCCTAGTGCTGATGCATCTCTGAGAATAGACAGAACTGCAGTATCTCTTTCATGACTTATTATAAAACATATCAGGAAACAAGGGATCTTCTTTTACGATATTAGCATGTGAGATTGAGTAGGCACGTGGAAAGGCAAGTTTGGTTTTTGTAATTGAATCGCACTTACTTGCATTTTTCCAGTCTTTCTTTTTTTGTGGTTTTCTTTTTTTACTCAGCATCCTGGGTGTAAAATAAATTTACCCAGCATCTTGCATGACAAAACAGATACTCCATTGTAAGATGAGATATGGAAAGGGAGTGTTTCTCTTCATTCTTATTGCCACAAACACTGTTCCCAGTATGGTGGTTACTATGGTCACCATCTTCTCTCTTAAAGACAAGGAAAGTTAGTAAAAGAACACATTTCTCAATATCCTCTGTCTGATAACTCTACAGGCTGCAGGATAATGGCTGAGGAAGCAAGACATGGGACAGTGACGAATACAGCAAGAATTCTTGGAAGAGAAGGATTACAAATTCAGGGGTGCTGATCCTGTCCTATACAATAACATGCTACATTTGTTAGCATTCATGCTGAACCAATGCTGTCTGCATATTTGCTGACATACTTCTCGTCTTGAGCTTGCATGGAGAGCAAACTTGCCTCTTGAACTTCTGTGGGAGTAAGAAAAATACCTCTGTCTGCATTAATTGTGTATCTTAAAATAAGCTGATCATTCCTTTGATGATGGTACAGGATATTGTTTCCAGGAGGAAGAAAATACAGTATCTTGCCTATTTTAAAATTGAAGGTCTATGATAATAAGGAAATACAAATAACTCTAAAAGAATCCTAACCTACTATCACTTTTCTGAAGAAACGATGCTGTAGGAAATCCACCATCATTCTAGTTGAGGGAGACTGTTTTTCCTCAGAGCAGCTGCACTATATGGACTTACAGATCAAAAAATACCCATATTTTATAGTTAAAAGATGTTACCAACTTCACTCTTCATGAAAAGTGAACTTAACTGAACAGAAAAGAAAAACATTTTCTCTCACATATTTCACTTTTTGCTATCAAAGCATGCTGAAAAATCTCAGTGACCAATACCTGAGCCTATATAAAATGCCCCTACTAAAAGCTTGAGTTTTCCTGTATTTGTGTATTTATGTGCTACTCATCTTTTCCAGAAAACAGAAATAAGTAAGTATGCTAAATACTAGCTCACACAGAGTACTATTCTGTTTCAAATGTGACAATTAAAGGGCCAGAATTAAAGCATTTACCTAATTTGATAGGAGAGTTGACTATTAACGTAGAAGGCACAACTTAGGAAACAGAAACTGCATTTGACTGAGTAACTTACTCCTCCTGAAATATTGGTCTAGAACAAAGGATTAAACAATAAGTCAGAAGAGTATATAAATTGTTTAAATATAAATTTACTCAGTTATCTCTTTAGTTTTAGAAACAAGTTTGACACAATTAATTGAATATTCACACTCCAGAGCAAGCACTTTTGAAGAGAGTTGGAGTAATGCACGTCAATGAATGGTAACAGAATTCAAAACATTTTCTCTGATATGAACCAGTAATCCTGCCGTCTTTAACAGCAGAGTTACATACAGAGACAGAGTTGCACAGCTGGTACCTTAGAATTCATAAGATCCAAACTGAGTGGTGGGGAATCAGATAACTTCCATCAGCAGGAGAGAGGCCTGAAAGTGAAGAAGAGTACAAAGCTGCCTGGTGTCTTTCTCAAAGAGATGCCTTAAGGCTGATGGTTGCACAGACCTCTTTGGGACCCAAAAGAGAATGAGCTGAGGGTTGATGCTTCACAGTATTTTCTTTCATTCACCAGACAATGCCCACAAGACAGATAGTAATCAAAGGGCTCCTTCCATTCAAGCAGCAAGAACTGTTTATTGTGAGCAGAGAGAAGGAGGTGAAGTAAGTAGAAAATACAGTAGGTGTGGATAGAAATAACTCTTCCTAAGTTGACAGAGTACTTTAAAGAATGGGATTAGGAGTATTGCAGACTTTTTTGCATCCTTCTCATTTTTTAATGCATAGAGGTCAGAGCACTGTTTTTATAAAACAAAACCTCCATCTCCAGTGAGCTCTGATTTTGGGTTAAATCTCAGAATCTTACTAACGAAAGAATTTTCAGAATTCAAAGAATATAAAATAAATCAGCATGCATATAAGAGTCTTCCAGTTTTCTATTAGGCTTATTAATGAAATGCTGTATTTACCAAATGTAGCAATTATAGGGCAATAATCCACTTCTTAGTAGGGATCAATCTGTCTTTGTCCTTATGTTTCCATTCTGTTCATTTGCTCTGGCTTCCACTCAGGAAAAAGTGTTAAGACTTATTTTATGTACACATTTTCTTCAAATCAAATATTTATATAATGAAATTCATAGAAATACAGTATTTGAAAATTTAGCTATTTGTGAATTACACTCTTTAGGAAGAGTCCATGTAAGTACATAATAACAACTGTCTAGATAATAATTGTCTAGATGATTACTTCAGCCTACTAGTCAATTTATC
The DNA here is from genome assembly GCA_013400955.1 of Drymodes brunneopygia. Lineage (NCBI taxonomy): Eukaryota > Metazoa > Chordata > Aves > Passeriformes > Petroicidae > Drymodes > Drymodes brunneopygia. Next base: position 262,346 of record VZTZ01024869.1, on the reverse strand, counting down.
CTGACAGTAAGCAGAATATTGTATCAATTTATTTTCAGTATGTAAAAGTATGATTGAAATAACCTGAATTGAATCCTGTTTCATTTTGAACTAATTCTTTCACTTTTGTAGATCCTTGATTGAGACTTTGGAAATAAATATTCAGAATGAAATTACAGATGAAATAGCCACACAAGTTGCCTTTTCATAATAGTCCAATGACTGTTTTCTGATCTTTTTGTCAACAGTACCGTAGGATGTGTTTTGAACTCACATTCACTTTTCATGTATTTTTTGTACTTTAAGAGCAGTGGAAGAGTGTTAGCATTATCTTCTCATAATCCTGCACAGCATTATCTTCTCATAATCCTGCACAGCAAGTCAGAGAAGAAAATAATAGCTCTGAATCTCCAAGATAACATCCTCACTCAAGAATGTCTGGGTCTTGTCCTGGACAGTTTATGTGTGTACTGCACTATCCAGGTATTCATTTATCTGCATGTTACGTCTACAGTGGGATCCATAACTACCTTGCATAGCAGAGATCACTTGCTAAAAGATCTGAAGCTTTCTGACACCTGCTCAGAGAGCCTGTAAACCACTGTCAGATTTGGATTCATGGAACATTTTCTCTCTTGACACTAGCAGGACCTATGAGGAAGAGGAACATTAGCTACACTGCTATGCTTTACTTCTTGGGCATGTTTGGGATAGCAAATGCCTCCTTACCACACAGCTGACTGGAGGGCAGGGCAGCAGCCTTGCTATTTGAGGTAGACGCTCCCATCTCTTCCCTTCAGAGATGCTCAGAAGTGCATTTTTGTGAGGAAGCATACAGGCCAGACTTTTCACTGGGGAATTCACTGAACTAGCAGTGCTGCTCTTGTTGCCAGCATTAACTACAGATTATCAAATGCACAATAATTTGCAAAATGCAAGTCTTGTTCCACCCTCCTATGTGTCCTGAGATACTAAACAGAAACTCATGCAGAGTTCTTTTAGAAACAGGGAACAGTTTTTCATAAAAGGCATGCCTCAATTTGTCGAAAGGTCTTAGAAAACAGTAAGTGAGCAGTGTATTTTTGCCTGCCTGCATAAAACAGCTGCATTTGTTACTATGTTTTATGTTCTTTCAGACTCATACAAGCACAGTGGGGTGGGTTTTTCCTATCAAAAGAAGCACAAGTTCATCAACAAGCTTTAAGCTGTGGGCTTTAAGCCATGACAATTTTTGAAGCATACGGTGAATTGTAAAAATAAAACAGGTAATGTCCTCCTGCAAACCTAAGTTCAAATCTCTCCCTAGGCTACAAGCAAACACAAACATGTGGCTCTGATCCTGTTTTTCCTCTTTTGCATACATCACAGAGCTGTTGCAAACCAGCATGACTTGCTGGTTCTATTAAAGGCGCCAAGTGCTAGTGAAGAAGGGCAGCTTGTAAAGGGCAGGATGCAGCTGTAGTGAAATGCCCTGGGGATGGGAAGTAAGTGGTCAAGGGCCATGAAGGTACAGAGGGAGTGATGTAAAAAGTGAGTGCATGTTTTGTGCCTTCCATTGTAAACAGGTAGTCCTTTTCATCAGTTAATGACCAGTTTCACAGAGCTTGTATTTTTTAATCAACATCCAAACATGAACATTCTGAGCTGGCAGCAAATATTGCAAACTGTTTTGAATTACAAAAATTATAGAGAATCTCCTTTCAATTTCTGCCTCATAGTATTTAACTCCTGCAGACATGAAGTCGTGAGACCTTTCTGCAGGTAGACACTAAAAACAAACTTGCGAACAATTTGCCTGAGAGCACTAGTGTTTTACCTTGATTCCTTTTATCTTGGGCAAACAGGATTGGGACTTGTCTGTCCATCTGAAAGCTACATCTGCATCAAAGCCTTGCTTCGTAAGTGACTGTAGCATACTAAAAAAAAAAAAAAAGAACAAAGGGAAAAAGCTGCTAGGTTCTGCATTCTACAGTTTGAGTTTTGATTTCATGTTTTGGAAAGTTCTAAACTTAGGAATATACATGCAACTATGTGGCCCAATACTCAGATCTTTTCAGACTCCTGCTCCCGACTATTAGAGTTAGGCATCTCAAATGCATTGGAATGGGAATCTGGAACCCATAAGAGTAGAATCTTTCTAAAGAGAAGTAAATATTATTTGATAAGGAGTAAATTATAATTGATAGAAAGTTTAGAGGGAACTTAAGACTAAGCAATTTTTAGCCATTTGCCTACCACCAAAACTTACACCCTCAGAATCTTGCAGTTGTCAGTGGAGAACAGGATGAGCTCATTGACATGGCTCTTCTCCTTATTTCTTACCCACTTAGTGGAATAAAAGCTGCTAGAAATGTGTTTTGTTCTTGTATAGCATTAAGTTTCCTTGCAAATAATCTCCACAAGGATGGTATACAGTGGGAAAGGAAAGTAAAAGAGATCCTTAGATTCAGAAAGCAAAATGTCTTAAGACACCATGAGCAAGTGTCAAGGCTGGGTTGTGCCTTTCCCATTGCTACAATTGTCTCTCTTTTTTTGAAAAATATGAAACAACTGCAGGATTCCATCTTGTGTCAATAGGTAATGGTGAAGACAGAATATGATAAATATTTTCTTTAACAAGCTGTTGTCCTGGACCACGTGAACAATGCTGATACTGTAATACTAGGATTGCCTCAAAAGGAACAAATGGGAGCAGGATGAGAGTTTCTGGAGAAGCAGCCACCCTCCTCATATTGCACAGTCTCATCAAGCCATATCCAGTGTATAGTTTCTTGGAAGTCGAACCAACTCATGAGAGTCCCATGGCGGGATGGGGATCAAGTGCCCCAAGCCAGCATTGACAAACCTTTCTTAGCCCGGATGCCAATGCCATGCTGCACAAACACATTAGTTGCAGATCCCTCTTTTCTCTGCTATTAGGTCTTCAGACTTCATTGCCACTTTACTGCAAAAACATGTAAATAACTCATTCTTCAAACACAGTAGCATCTAGCAATATTTAAACCCCTGGAAGTATTCAAGGCCAAGCTGGATACAGCTTTGAGCAACCTAGTCTAGTGGGAGATATCCCTGCCCATGGCAGGGCTTGAAAGTACATGATCTGTCAGGTCACTTTCAACCCAAACCATTCATGATTCTACTGTATGGAGAGACATGGAGCTGCTGGACAGAATCCAGTGGAAGAACACAGAGATAATTATGGGACTGGAGCGTATCTATTCCGAGGAAAAGCTAAAGGAGCTGAGCTTGTTCAGCCTCAAGAAGAGACAACTGAGAGGGGACCTCATCAATGTCTGTCAGTATTTGAAGGAGGGGGTTCAAGGACATGGATCCAGGCTCTGCTTGGAGGTGCTGAACAACAGGACAAGAGGCAGCAGGCACAAACTAATGCACAGGAAGTTCCAGCTGGACATAAAGAAGAATTTCTTTACTGTGCAGCTGAACAAACATTGGAACAGATTGTCCCAAGAGGTTGTGGAATCTCCCTCACTGGAGGTATTCAAGAACTGGCCAGACACAATCCTGTGCCATGTGTTCTGGAAGGAACCTGCTTGAGCAGGGAGGCTAGACCAGATGGCCCATTGTGGTCCCCTCCCACCTTGCCCATTCTATGATTCTGGGGCATGCAGAGGATTAACAAACCTCTAAATTATGTTGATAGATCGCACAGTCACTACAGCCTGGACAGCTGCTTGTTTTCTGGTTCTCAGTCTTTTCCGTTACACACATTTAAATAGGTCTTACCCTGTAACAGAGGTGGAGACCCTTTTTGATCACTGGTAATTTCCCCAACAGGAAGCAAAATTTTTTGGCATATGGAGTTATCTGTGTTTAAACAGTCATACAACTTAATTTTCGACCATGACAGCATTTCTTTCAAGGCCTTACCTTTCTTACATAGATTCACCTTCTCCTGCATGAGGATATTCTGCTGTGTATTTTAAGGTTCTACTAGTCTGGAACATAGGATTTCTTGAGTTTGGGTAGGGAGAGGCTAATGAGTGTCCCATTGTTTTTTATGGCTTCGGCTTCCTTTTCACCTCCTCAGAAACAAATGTATGTTTCAAAGCATCTCCATGGAAGAGTGTTCCATTGCCCTATACCACTTTTCTGCTTCCTGTATCACATAGATTTTTTCTTGAGCTCTTTTCAACACAGAAGGGTACAGTGCCATCCCCTGTGATTCTGTTCAGATCTATCACAAGACAGCAGAGTGTAGAAATTTTGCTGTAAATAGAAAGGCATTGAGTTCACTGCTGGTGAATAACTTTGCAGTTGTAAAGTATTTGTCCCAAAACAACAACTAAGATTAGCTTTCACAGGAGAAAATAACAGCATGACTCACCACTAAAAGGCAAAGGTACTAATCAAAGGTAGCTTTAGCAGCTTCCTCAGTGAGCAATGTTCTCTCCTATTGGGAGAGAATTACCCTAAGAAGAGAACCTAACATAACCTACCTCATTTGGAAGTGAACTCTATCTTACAGTCTGAACTGCACAGAAAGTAGAACAAAATGCAATGTAGAAATTGTTGTCTAGCTGAAGGGAGAAGGAAGCAGATGTGGGTTGGACTAAAGGATCTAAACCGTGTAACTGAGCTACCTGTGGTGGTAGTTCCCCATAACTTCTAAGTACTCAGAATCAAATTATGAAAAGATCAAGCCTAACTAAAAGGAGAGGTGCTGTCTCCTTAAAGCTCTGCTCTTGGGAGGAAAGGGTTAAAGGGGGGAGAAGGGCAAGGAAGATGGTGGATTCACTCAAGTGACCTTACAGCTGGGAATGCCAATGCCTGGATAATATCAGTGTGGGAAACCATATGTTAAAACTACTGCTATTTATCCTCTGTTTGGAGAAGTAGAACTTCTGTGTAGAGATAACATAGGTGTTTACAGAGACTTTTAGGCCCTATCCCAGACCTGCTTGAGCTCCCTGTTGAGAGAGAGATCAAAGCAGAGACCATAAAAAGCCCAGGGAGATCACAGCATGGCGCTGAACTACGCCTGCTCAGGCCCTGGAAAAACGGGCACAGCAGCAGCCCTGCTGCCCACTGGGATTGGGCTGAGCCTGACAGTGCCTGTGCCCTCACTCTGTGTCTGTGCTGCCCAGCCTTGTTTCAGGATCCTCCAGTTAGCAAGGTAATTGAGTAAATTTATTCTTTGCATTTCAGCTGTGGTTTTTTTGGTTGCCCTCAGTCATCTGTGTGCGTTGATTCACACACCTGTGAACAGGGGTCTGTCATCAGCAAACTTTCTCTAACAGGCCTCATGAACTTCAGGAAACAGGCAACAAACATAGTCTCATTCTGGACAGGAAAGACCCTTCCAGGTCCATCGTTTCCATTCTTTCTCCCTACTTAATGAATGAAAGTAAGATACCTGTTTTGATGAGGCAAAGCTTTTCAGCTCTTTTCATAAGTGTTGAAGTAAGAGTATTTCTGGTTTTGCAGGCATTAGCTGCATTGTCTACTAACAGCCACTCACAACAGTCAAGAATAGTAAAGAACTGAAAATGGATGCTACTGACCTCCTTTCCTTACAGAAGGCCCACTGGGGCCTTTTGAGACCAGTATAGGAGTCTTTGCTGAGGATCTCAATGGCTAAAGCAGTCAAGAGGTAAATCCTATGGTTATGACTTCTGTTTCCTTGTTCTTTTGTCCAGAAACTGTATGGGAAGGCCTTCATTCTCCTATGATCTGCAAACTGGGAACATATTGTAGAAACACCAGAAGTAATCTCTTGTGTTGAGATCATGGTGTTAACCGTTGATCTTTTCTCTTCTGTTGGAGGTGCCAATTTCATTGTTCTATGAATGATTGCATGAAAACCTGATGGGCCAATGTTTTGACTAATCTGCAAATGCTTAACTGAGGTTGCTCTTTGTGTCCTTTACAACTATATCTGAGGCAAGAGATTCCCCAAAAGCTCTTTTGCTGTCAAAACATATATAGCCACAACGGAAATCTGCTTCATTTGATGGATTTGTTTTTGTTACCAGCTTCCTGGATACTATCTACTTTATTCAAGAGGCAACACTTTTTCCATGGTCCCTTCACCATTACAAGCACCTGTTTGTCTCATTTCTATTTATCTGTCAGTGGCATTTCTCCTGTGTTTCCCTTTAGAGTCATAAGGAGCCAGGTGTGACAGTGTATCCTCATTTTGTCATCAAGGACAGCAGCTTCATAAGCTTCATATAAGACAAATAGGTTTTCATGAGATGTAAACAGATTGCAACCTCAGAGTGATTGACAAATGTCAGGAAGAAACAAGGTCAGGTTTCTGGAACTGCCAGGCATTGCAAGGTGATGCTAATGAGTCCTGTTAACAGTGGAAATCAGAGGCCAGGAATTCATTATTGTCTTTAGGAAATAATGACTGGGAAATAGAATGAAAATAGGAAAGGTCTCAACATCCTTTTTACCAGGATTTTCACAGAAAATCCAGACAGATGCTGACAGTGTTCTTTCTAATTTCTAGAATCACTGAAAAGGGGAAGAGGATCACAAGCTAAGGCTCAAAGTTCCCTGATAGACTGAGAGCAGTTCATAACTGATGGTCTAAGGCCAGAGGAAGGAAGCACAAGGCTGTACTAGGCTGCAGCTCTGCCCCTCGTCTGTGGGATCAGGCCCTGCACTGAGTCTCAGCTGCCTGAGATGGAGCCCAGGTGCTGGAAGTGCTCAAGGCAGAAAGAGCTTCTAGCAACCAGAAATAGCAACCAAAGCACAGGATAGCAAACCAAGCCAGATGAAGAGATACAAGGGGAGTAAACAGGTTGAAATGGATATAAGTGCAAATGTACTATAGGAATAAATTAATGAATTTCAAAATAAAGGAAGGTTACACAGTGTTAGTTTCCTCTAGATAGTCCACCAGTAATTCCAGAAAGAAGAAGTCCTAAGGGAGTCAGCAAGGGCACATGGAAGACTTTTATCATCTCTGCCATTTCCTCAGGATGCCTGTACCTTGTTGAATAACAATGTTGGTAGTTCAGACTGTAGCTGAACTGCAGCTTACCTGCCACAGCTCTCTACAATATTGAATAAATGTAACTGATGCAGCAGATATAACAGACACCTCCATGTAGATAAAGTTATGTGGAGAAAAAAAGGGTTTTTTAGCAGTTTGACATTGGGGTGAGGGAGAAAGAACTGCTAAAAAAATTAGAGCTCTGACCATAGTGGACTGCTCAGCAGTAAAGTATGTTTTCATTTCCCTGGAAGCAAAACACTTGGTTCAGGCACAAGCACAGCATCATTCACATCTTTTACCTCTCTGTCAGCAACACAAATGAAAGTGTGAAGTGTGGATGTGGCTTGACCACTGTAGAATGACAGGACTAATTTTTAATTTAGTAATTTTGGGCTACCCATAGCCCGAAACTCCTTAAATTCTGGAACATGCGAATGCATGTGGAGCCACTAGCTATCCCTGCACAAGAGTGCATGGTGATTCTTTCTTGTAGCACTGACAAGAACTTAGATTTCTTCCCAGGTTCCTTAGTTATGATCTAAAATATTTTTATCCTGAAATATTTTTTTCACCTAGAATGATATTGTATGTCTGATCTTCATCTTTACTGTTAATTTTTGATCCCCTGTAGTTTAGCTCTACTGTCTGTAGTATCAAAATGAGTTTATTGTCAAAGGCCACATTTTAAATTAGCATCAAAAATGTTCATGTTCCCAGCAAAAACAATTTTCATCTGGAGGATGAAAAAC
>VZTZ01024869.1:240451-254631 GCA_013400955.1 Drymodes brunneopygia | reverse complement strand
CCTGGGGCTTCTTTGTGTCTACAGCACTCTTTGTCTGGCAAGGTTATGAGCTTTTAAGTTAGCATTAGCTTTGTCTTTGCAGTAGTATCTATGTTGCCATAAGCCAGATTCAGTAATTTAAATTTTAAAAGTCTCTTCCATTTTATGAAAATTTACAATGTATTTAATGTAATATTTCCTCTCTTTTATTGCACAAAGTCAGTATGTTTTTGTTACTCTGTTCGTAACTTGAAGGTTTTAATGTGTGTTCTTCCTTTTCAGGCCAATAGCATCTAAGTGCAGTGGCCTGAAGAACTGGTGTCCTGGTTCCTGTCCAAATCAGTGACAGCAGGCGTGACCAAGACATCATGTTATTAGATACCATCTTACTTCATTGCTGGGGCAGAGGGAAAGGCACCCTCACTCTCCTGAGAGAAACAGGGGCCCTTTCCAGTCAGGAAGGCAAGCATGGCCATGACTGTGGCGTGGGTCCTTCCACTATTGTTCATTTTCCTGGCTTGGTGAGCATTTTCCATGTATGTCACCTTTTGTACACTTTTGTTATTTATATTGTTGCTGTAACTGTTCATTTTCTTATCTCGTTGCTGTTTCCCATAAATAGTTCCTATCTCAATCTGTGATTTTCATGTTTTTGTTTCTCCAGTTCTCAACTCCATCCCCAGAGAGAGATAGGGAAGGGGAAGTGTGATTAGCAAACGAGCGATGTCTCATTTGGGAGAGTCTTGGTGGGGGACACTGAGTTGAAGAGTGCTGTTCCTAAACCACGAGAGCTGGTTATTTTACACTTTGAACTAAGCATGAACTAATATCAATGACAGCAGAGAAAATTAAATTAAAAGATATTGATGGTTACCCTGTCTTGTCCTGCTTGGTCTCCTCTCTGTGCAACAGTTGACGCTGCGGTAGATTATCATTTCATTGGGAAACTGTTAATGAAAGCATTTTCTCTTGAAGAGAAGTTTCAAGGCCGAATGGAAACAGTAGCTTGACCAAAAGTTATAAGACCAAGGACTCATGCTACAGTTATTCTTCAGCACTGTCTTTCTGTGTTGCTGTGTAAGAGCAAATTCTAGCACCATGTGTTTACCTGCCAAAGCAGAGGGTAGAAAAAAGCCTCATTACATCAATTTCACCCCTTTGCTTGCTTGGTAGGCCTGATTTAAAGCAAAGTCTCTGCTCACTAATCCTACTGCATTAGTGAGGGAGGAAGTGGAGATTGGTGAGGAGTGTGTAGACCTGAGGTTCCCTTCTTTAACCTGAGAAGAGCATAGGCAAAGCAAATCGCTTACTGTCAGATGCTACAGGAGTTTTCCTTCTCTTGAGTTCTGTTCTCCTGAGCAGTGCGCACAGTATGACCTAGTGACCACAAAGAAGAAGGCTAGCCATGTGGCTTTACACTGTGCAGGCACAATAACTCCTTAAATTCCTTCTTATTCTTAGGAAAGCATGTTTGGAAAGTGTCGTTTTAAGTGTTATTTCTTTATTTTCTGTGCCATTGCAAAACCAAGCCTTTTCATTATTAAAGCTCAGTGCCCACTAATGTCTGTACAGTCACCAAGCACAAAGCAGTTCCTGCCACAGAGAGCTCCCCTGTGACTCACACAGAAGCTGGTAGGACCACTTTGCAGTCCTTGTTTTCACTGTGGTGAAGAGTAGAAGGGCAGGACTCACCCTGAGAGTGTTTTTTATATAAACAAGCCTCCGAAACAAAGATCGTCACTCATGGATGTTGCTATGATACCAGAATCACGTAGGCTCTGTGTCCTTCAGGGGAGTGCAATCCCTGGATGTACACCAGGGTCTCCTGCAGCCCACAGGCAGACAAAATTCCAGATCTCACGCTGCAGTATTTATTAAAACCTACCAATCTAACAATATGTTTATTTGCTGAACCCTAAACAGTACTCAATGCTGAGGTAGTGTAGCTGCACTGTATAATGTGGGTTATATTTTTGTTTTGGAGTTAAAGACAAGAATGAGCACCCTATTTCTCTTCATTCTACCGGGTTAAAGGTGTGATGCTGCCCCACTCATTCCACGTTTTTTCCCCCTATTACACTGGTGCTGCTATGGTGCATCACTTATAATGGAATTTAAGTTTTGGATTATCTTTTGGTCCCAGAAAAATAACACCTAAGTAAGACAGACTAAAAAATAACTTCTAATAGTCCAATAAAATGATGGTGCTTGCTAATCCTTAGCATCTACTTCCAGTCCCAATAGTTCAAAAACCAGCATTTAGGGGAAATTCCCATGGAGTTTAATAGAGAATGACAAGCTTTCTATAGAATGGTTAGAGCTACCCAGAGAGCACTGTAACAGGGACATAATTCTCCATTCATAGCTATTAGCTGCACTAAATTTCTATGGAATCTTACTGATTTCTTCCTTGTTCAATTTAATAAGACTCTTCATAGAAAAAACATACGCACTTACTGCAGCCTACACAGTTACAAGGCAGAGTGTAGCTATTGTTTAATAGGAGGTAAAATTGCTACTGTTCTGTTACATGCAAGGTAGGAGGTCTCTGCTGCATAAATTCCAAGCATTTGATATTCAACAAAAATCAGTTCATACTAAACACACTTTGTTTCAAAAAAAATTATAAGTTAGGCTTAACTAACAACAACCTAAAAGTACTCCACAGTATTCATAGAGGTCTCTCTAATGATTGTTAGCCTTAGAAGAACAAAAGGAGTGGATTTATGCCTGCCATATATTATTGCTTAGGGTATAGTGATAGCACAGGTGAATTTAGGTGCTGGTGATTAGTACTTAAAAGAAATAAAAAGTCAAGTATGACTCAGAAAAAAACAGTGTGAGGTTCTGTACAAACACATAGGAAAGCCATGCTCATTTTAAGCTCCACTAGCAACACGAAGGGATAGAAGAAACTGATACTCCACTTGACACTAGCAGCAGTGCCAAGCTCACTCACATCAGAGGGCCTGGGGTTCCTGCCAGAGGGCCTGCCAGCAGGAAAACTGGAAGTGATGTTGTGAGAAGAAGAGCAAACAAATATTAAAAGCAGATGCCAGGCCGAAAAAGCACATACGACTGTCCCTGTTCTTTATGCAGCAAGAACTCTTGAGACCAGTTTTTACTTCTTCAGTGTCATGGACATGTAATCCAGTGCCTTCCCATCCAGATATAAGTGTTGCAGTTTCTGTGAGCAGTAATTATGGGGAAGAATCTTTGTGTGATGGACAGAGTCCTTCGATTGCAAATTCATAATTTATAGGCAAGTCACTTGAAGAGAGAATGAAAATTGGTCTCAGAAAATTTCTCAGCAGCACTGGTCCTTGCAGACATTTTTTCCAGACAAAGGCTGACAGGTCACATATGTTCAGATATGCCCTAAGAAGGCTTCCCTCTTTGGCTGAGATTTTCATCTCAGGACACCTAACACATGCTAAAGTTTGTTTGCAGCCTTGTTTGCCAACAAAGATGAGGAAGTGGGTGCCCCAGAGCTGTATGAATAAGGTCAAGGCCAACCACAGATTTCAATACTCAACAACCACACATCCCTATATGCAACTCAGGTCTCCAACAGCTTTCTGAAATGATCCAAAGGTGACCAATGCCTGCCAATCTAATCTACTACAGATGTATGCTAAATGTAGTGAAAATGTGGTAAATCAGTATTTCTGCACCTCCCAGCCTGGTAGGTGCTCCTAAACCGAGTTTTTAACAGAACAGCATCCTTGTCTCATCCTATCGGCACATTGGAGGGAAAAGCCCCTTAGGGTCTTTTATCTGTGTTTAGCTTTGTCTTCTGTCAAATTGAGTGCCTGGTTCTTATTTGTTCTCTGTTCTTGTTTAATTTTGGATTTGGTTTTGTTAGTGTTTTGTACAAACTAGTCATAGAGAGAGCAATTTCTTTGTTTGAATTAATGTCTCTTGCCATAGGTGTGCTGCCTTTCTTCACTAAATTTGTATTTTAACTACCAATGTTATTAGTGCTCCCACAGGTTTTTGCTCATGGAGCTCAGAGTATCTCACAGCAGCAGATACTGCTTCTGGAAGATCTGTGTCAGAAAAATGATGTGGAAAAAGATTGTTTTAATATCATACACAAAGCTTGCTGATATTTCAAAATACACAATCGATACAACGAAAAAATATATTTACACCTGGTGTAGAGATAAAATAGTGTAAACGAGTATGCATTTGAAATTAACATTATATCTGAACAAAGAAACAGCAAATGTGATTTCCATAGTGCAGGCATTAGGAAAACAGGGTGAGATGAAGCTCAAAGTCATGAAATGAAGACACCTCAAAGGGGAAATGGGGGAGCAGATCTCCAGTACAGGCTGATCCTTAGTTCATCTACCTAGTAGATCACAATGCTCATTTAGACCCCAAAGAAGGAAAGAAACCCAGAACTGGTCACTCTTGTTTGTATCAGCAGCTTGTCTCCAGCAGACAGAGTGGAGATCCCGGGGCTTTGGCAGACATTGCTGGCACAGAGCCATGCAATATTAATCTGGCATTCTGACAAAAGGCTTTACTTCTTCCTGTAGAGGGGTGATTAGCACTGTTCCTTCATTTAATGTTGCTGCAAAGCTTTAACCTTTCTCACACAGAAGATGTAGAAAATTGGCTCCCCAAGCACCTATTCACCATCCAAAGCTGCTGCAGTTCTTGAAGTGAAATGTTACTGCCAGGGTGTAATGGCCATCAAAACCTACTTCAGTAGCTTTAACCAAAAGTAATTATTTTCATTAATTTTTTATCTGTATAGAATTGAAAGTGGTGCAGGCCAAATTCTGACCTGAGTTACATCTTGTTAAATCTGGAGGAACGCTTCAATAGCTGTAAAAGGAATGTAAACTCTAAGTGGTCTGTAGCCTGAACATCGAGAACATAAACAGGAAATTTGCTGTCACTTCACACCAAGTCAATAAAGCTAACACAACCATACTTTATTTCTTTTAAGAGAAATGTTAGTGGCCACAAACATTAATTTTTCATACTTACAAATATTCCTGTACAATTGAATACAAATACAAATGAACAAAATACAAGCAAAGAAAATAAAAGGTTTGTCAGAAATATGATTTCTGCTTTTGTGATACTTTTGTATTGAACCCTATTTAAAAAAAAAAAAAAGAGAAAAAGGAAAAAAAATCTGTTCTTTGTTGCCATAGCAATAGATTCCCAGGGTGAAATTATATCATACTGCCTTTCTTTTAGGTTTCTGCTATCTGCTATCACCACCCACTCTCCTTCATTACAGTCAATAATCAGCAAAACCTCCCCAGCCCCAGCCTTTATTCATCTGCATGTTTTGGGGTGGAGGATGTAATAGTTATTGTTTTGACAGGTGTAGAGAAGCCAAGTGAATTCTCAGTGTGCTGAGGAAGCACAGGATGTGCTGCCTGAAATGTTTCCAGTCCGGTCCCCTTTGACAACGCCTGTGAGCAGCCATCCATCCACAGTCTCGTATCTTTTCTGCACATGCACTAACTGCTGGTGTCAGCTCCACAGCACTGCACTGTGGCTCCTGGGAGGAATGGGAACAAGCACCTACACTAGCCTGGCATTGCCAAAACCATGTCAAATTCCAAGTAGAACCCCGATTTCCATAGGTAAAGTGCTGTCACCTTTCCCTTGCACCACAGCAACTTCAAAATTAACACTCTATGGCAGACCAACAGGCCAAGGAGAGCTTGCAAAACACACTCCAAAGTCTGAACACTAGAACACAATGTAATCTAATTTTAACAAGCTTTTACCAGGAAAAAAAAATCCTGGCTTCCATGTAATTATTCTGAAACAATGTACAATTTCCACTCTCATGCTCACTATCTAGCCATTCATTTAACTGTGTGGATATTTCTCCAAGGCTGGATTCACACATGCCTTTCCTTTAGCACTAAATCCCCCCAAGTCAAGTGGTTAAGTTAAACAGTTAATTCGTATTAAATACTGACCTTGTTTAAATTATCCTGGTTCCATTACTTTAGAGGACCAAACCAATTTATCATACTGATTGACAGCAGCTGGAAGAACTAGCCCCAGATAACTTTCTGACAGTTAATATTACAGAATAGTTTTCTCTCCATATGGAATAGAGGTTAGTGTTCTCTGGTGGTTCTTCATGTTCTCATGACTCATGAAAGGCAATGTAGCTGCAGATTTACCAAGGCTGTTGAAGACACATGAGCTTTGTCCTTCTTCCTCCTCTGGTCCTTTTCCATTACCACTGCTTTTGCTCTAGAGTCAGAGGTCCTGGTTGTGCAGCTGAGTCACCAACCCACCCACCTCCCTCACTTGGATTCAAGGCAGTCTCTCCACTTGAGCAATATTCACCAGGTTTTAAATAGTAATTTCTAGTATTTAATCTGAAAATCTGAATTTCCTCACATGTCTTTGTTGTTCTCTCATATATCCTCATTAGATTTTTTCTCATTGGCCAGATTGTAAAATATCTTTGTTTGTTTAAATACTGGTATGTAATGTTAAAAGACAGGGAAATAGGAAAAGAAAAAGAAGAAAAAGAAAAAAAAAGAAAAAGAAAAAGAAAAAGAAAAAGAAAAAGAAAAAGAAAAAGAAAAAAAAAAAAAGAAAGAAAAGAAAAAGGTGCTTTGAAAGTGCTTTACACAATATTATGCATTAGGTCTTTGCAACAGCCTGATAGCTGAAGGTCATGTCTGCATGACAGAACTCTTTCTCCTTGCCTGTCAGTTAGATTAGTTGCTAAATATGGTTTCAGGTGCAAGACCCATCATTGCTAATTCATGTCTTTGTTAATTCAAGAATAAGATGTTTTGAATGCTTACTTCCCGTTCAGTAGGTCTTTGTGGATACAGTGGTATCTATTTGAGCAATATGCATATAAATAATGTATAATTTTTGTAATGTGAATAGAAATGAATCGTGATGCTACGTTTTTTCTGAGAATACTAGAATGACATTCTGTATTTTAATGATGGACCCACTGAAGTCAGGGTGAGATTCTGGATTTGAGAAGCAGTCCCTTTATTTAAGCATGTAAGTTTGACTTTCACCCTTCATTCTACAGGATGCTGCACACTCAGGTGCTCTCCCAGCAGAGTGATTACTGACTCTCCAGCCTGTACTTATGTAATCAGTGGTTTACTCCACGAGATTAAGAGTTCATCTAGACCTTGAGATCTGCTTTGGTGAATCTCAGCTTCAGATTCCTGCAAAACATTTTCATGCTAATGGGGGGCTGTGACAATCACTAATAAAAAATAAAATACGTATTATTTTTGCAATACAGCAGTACCCCCATTTGTCACACCTGTTCTGTTTGTAGCTGACAAGCCTCTAGGGTAAATGGAGAAGGAAAATTCTGGACTCAGGATGTAAAATTCTGCTGGCACTGTTGAGCATGTAGAAATATGGCTGCTCCTTTTCCTTTGAAAATGGTACAAAAATAAAATAATCACTAAAACATACAACAATAACCCATCCATCCTAGTATCTTAACTCATTAAGTCATCTGTTCATCTTTATTTGTGATACAATAACAAATCAATTTAAGGGATAAAATACTAAATTAATTGAAGGCATGCTGGAAATTATTTTTTTAGCTGAGAAAAATGGTTTTGATCCTCCTTTTAACACACTCTGAACCACACAAAATGGGAAATGCTCACTTCTGGCTCTCAACATCACACATGTATCCTGTCTTAATTTGGATTATCTTCAATTATTATTTGGTCCCCTTCCTCCACCATTTATATTCCCATCTTACTACCAGCAAAGACGTGTTATGAAGTAAACTGTCAGACTCTGATCCTCAGCAGGCTTTTGTAACCACGCAAAGCAAAGTGGGACATACTTAGCTTGTGTTACCTTGAACTAACAATGCAACCAGGGGAAATAAAGTGGATGGGGAGGGTCTGGGGAAACAAAATTCAGTAAGTAATGGCTGAGCATCACAACCAGTACCACTTCTACCAGGTAAACTTAAAGATCAACCTCAGAAACTGGAATTTCATCAGGACAGACTTTTTTCTATACTGCAGGAAACTTCTACTGACTTGGTTAGAGTATTTGAACAATATTCAGCATCTCTTAATCAGCTCTCCAAGGTTATGTGTCATTTACGTAACAGAAGCCTCTTGTAGGTTTTTTTCTTATCTTTTTGCTTGATGAGTCTGCCAGTTTGCAGAAGTTTAGTTGTGCTTCTGCCTAGCTCTCTGCATGGCATACACACAAGCACACCAGAGCACTTGGCACAATCAGAGGGTGTTGTGGGCAGTACCTGGGCAAAGGAATCACACACAAAGGAAACTGAGCACAAACTTCCAATTTCTCTCTTCAGAAATTAAGCACAATTGTTTCATTGTCTGCTGTGCATGTAAGCAAGATAGGCAGGTGGAATGTATGGACATGAAACATGCCAAACATGATTACTTTAACTCCCTAACATCTAGATGACAATTCTACACAACTCCTGTTTGTTGTAGATTCATGCTTAGGGTTGTTTTGTTTTCAGAAATGCCCAAATACACAGAGCAAATGCTGCAAAACAGTCAGACAGCTTTTTGTTCATATGCCAATGATTTCACACATAGGCATTTCACAAATAGCTGGAGAGTGCTACTCCTTTAACACTCCACCTATAGCTTGTCAGGGTGCCAGGCATTCATCCCAGTTCACGATTTTCAAACTGCTGCCCTTGATTCCCCAGTATTTTGAGCAACCTGGATCATGTACTGATCCCACAAAAGAAGTCTCCCACACTTCTGCCTTTAAATATCACCTGCTATATCTGTTCTAGTTTAGCACTAGTCTTGCATTATGAGCTTTTCTCCAACAAAAATTGTGACAGGCACATGCAAGCATCAGTGTGAAGACTGAGTTTTGGGTGAGTGTACAGATTTTGAGATCCTTAGTGCTTCCAAAACCAAAGACATAGTAGTGCTTGCTGTAGTAACAAGGTATTTAATGTGGACTCCACAGTGGTGTATCTGTCATGCCAGACCTGCTGAACAGGAGAAATCTGGGGCAGCAGTTAAAAGCATTAATGACTTTAAATCCAGATTTTCACAGTGCATCCTCGAAGGAAACACTATCGTGTAGGTGTCTTGTCTCACGGTATCTGACAGAGACAGTCTTAGAGTCTGACTGGAATAAGGAGTTAAGTGTTAGGATAACATCTTTTTTCTATCATCATCACTTATTTCAAGTCTGATGCTGTGCACATCACATAGATCCTACAGATATTCTTCATGCACAGTTTAGTTATGTTTAGCTGAAAAAGGAAAAATATTTTAAGCAGCTAAATATGCATCCATGGTTTGGGGATTAAACCCTGTATCCAGCCTGCACTTCCCATGCCTTATCTGTAAAATGATTACATTAAACGCTACTCAGCATTTATTTCTAAGGGTAAGGTTATGACCACCACATTACTGTACTGTGCCAAAGGAATTTGAACCCACAGGTGGCTTTGACAGGCAATGAACCAAGGCCATATGTCAGTAAGCACATTTACTTTCTAGCACCTGACACCAACAGGAAAGTGGTGCGGGAAGTTTGGTGGACTACAGCACCAAAATAAACCACCACAGGCACTATCCCACCAATCTCTTTTGCCTTTCACTTGGCTTTCTCTAAAGCTGGCTCTCGTCTATAATGACTACATGGAGTACCTGTTCAATATCTACAAGCAAAATTACTTTACACCTAGCTGTTACAGAGGTGTAGGAAAGGATAATTAAAGGAAATAGTATTTGCAAAGTATTTGGAGAGCATTGAATGAAAGTCATGATATAAATTTTAGTTCCCTTATTAACTGTTTTTTTCTTTTATATATATGTATACTTTGATTTCTTTGTTTCTGTACTGACCAGAATTGTAGAGCCTCCCTTAAAAAAGAAAAGAGAATAAGAATACATAAAGACAGGATAGGAAATGCTACCTCATCCTGTCATCCATTACCCCATGAAACTTACTGATCTGAGTAAATAAGTTTTTGTTGTATCATGTATTACTGATAGGTCTGATGAACTTTTATGGTTCAAAGCTGAGTGTCAGGAAATCAAGTGCCTATTGCCTAAAAACTGATGCAAAGCTCATTGTTTTATTGCACCAAATGTAATAAAATTTATTATTAAACATGCATATCACAACACTGAGATGACAATCAAGTTCAAGGTTTATAGTGCAATATACCATACAAATAAATCCCTCAATATCCCTGTAAAATTCTTGAGGTAGCATGGGAATTTCCAAGGATTTCCAACAAGTTCTTTCTTGACTTCTTCTTTCAAATGTAGGTTTAGAATATCCTTTGGCTTGACAGAAGAAAATGTAGAAAAAATGCAATTACATATTTGATTGGTTTTGTTTTTGTAGGAAATCAAACTCTTTGAGCTCAGAATTAAAAAGTCAAAAATCCAAAGAATTTAGTCATTCTACTTCAGAACATATATATTTTTGCCCCACAGATTATGTTATCCTACATGCCACAAAAAGATATACTATTAAAAGTGATATTTTAACTAAACATAAGAAAATACACATCTACCTTGCTGAAATTATACATTTACACAGTCTTTGTCAAAATGTTTTGACTTAGAGTAAACATTCTTTTCAGAAAGAAACAGTTCTGCCAAAAAATTAAAATCAATAATTTACAGATTATTTTCTATTAAATAAACATACAATAACTCAGAAACCAAACCTACATGTGAGAATTTTTATAAGCCAAAGGAATGTAATTGCTATTTAGCCCTGATTTTGGTTAGTGATTATTCTTGGGTCATTTGTCAAAGGCTTTCATGGTCATAGTTCATCTTCAGGGGAAAAGATCCATCCACCACAGATGTGAGTCTTCCTGTTTCCATCGACAGCTTGCATTTTTCAGTGGAAAAGAGCCCATGTTGGGATGTGTACATGGTATGGGTCTCCGATGAATAAACACATGAATTAACAGGTGCTAGGTTAGCTGTAAGTCTCTTGGGAGATGAAAAAACTTTTTTTTTCTTTTTTTTTTTTCCCTGAGGAACTGACATAAATACCTAGCGGTACTAATCATTCTGAGATGCTTTCAGAACAGTGATGCTGATCATTTTCTATGAACTTTACGTGTCTTCCAAAATACAGCAATTAAATGAATTTTTTGCAATTTGAAACAACATAGTATTTTGTTTACTGATTGAAAGGCTAAGGAATTATTTTCCCACCTGGAAAAATTTACTCTGCACCACTTAGTTGAGTCTAGTTACTGCACTAAAAGTACTGCCTTGTGAGGCTAGAGGTCCTACCTTGTCAGCAGCTTCAGGCCTTTGTGAATCAGTGTTTTCAGTCTACTTTCTGAGTGATGCAAGACCTAATCACAAAAGTCACTGGCACATCTGGAGCAACTTTTCTAGGAAAAGTGCTTTGGGCTTACTAACACTCGGTGGCTCTGTGACACCAATTGTCACATTCCAATTATGCTATCATCCCTGATGCCTATGATGGATAAGGAAGTGCAATTTTCACTGCTTTGTGAGAAATTAAAATAGGGATGGAAGACCTATGAATCAGCACACATAACCCATGAAATTGCTTCTTTAGTCATGCTGAAAACAAATGCTTATCTCTTAAAAAGAAAACTATACACAGAAGAAATAATAGCCAGCTTAAGTAATTTATGTTCTTTGCCATAATTAAGGTCTTATGTTATTAGAAGACACATATTACCTGGATGTCAGTGATTTTGAAATCACTGTCACTGACAGTGATTTTGAAAAGATTTATCCTGAAACAATACACTTAATATGCGTCCTTGTCTGTTAACATCGTGTAGAAAAGGCTGTGTAGGCTCGGGAGCCAAGTAGCTAAAGAGTGCCATAAATCACTTGACTTGCAGAAACAATGTAGCTTTCTGTTCACTTAACACTGCTTGGGGATACACATACTCTGCAAATTTGATTCTTTGTAATATTTACTGAGAAACTGAGTGCTTGCTTTTCAACGCAACAAAATGTACATGAGACACTTTGTGCAGCAATCTGGCAGGCACGAATCACTCCTTTGAAAACACATTTGTTGTTACTAATCTTGCTCCTGAGCTTCTTTCACACTGGAATAATCACTATCACTCCTGATTTACAAGGGTGTTGGTAAAGAGTTAATCTCGCTTTATTATTTCTTATATTTATATTTATATTATGTATATTATATATGTATATTTATTATATTACAATAAGTGAAAAAAATCACACCGGCTTGAAATCGAGGAATCATGAAATCATAGAGATTCTGTCACAAAGTTTATTAGGGCTGGATTTCATCCAATGTGCTATTAAACCTGTAAGTGTAAATTACAATCACAATTGCTGAATTATATTTGACAGCAATTTAAAATTATTTATTCCATTTACTACACGTACAATCCAATATAATTCTCATGAAAGTCGATGAGCATTTTGAAGGCACAGCAATGGGACTGGGTTTTCACCTAGACTTACTGTTCCCAGACTGCCAGATGAGTCCCATCAGGAACTCGCAAGCCTAAAAGTGGGCTGCATCAGACAAAACCAGGCGAGTACTTCTCTGAAGAAACAGGAACAGTGCTTCTGTTGGCAAACCTCTTCTTTTGTACCTGTATACCATGGCATGGATATGCCATTGTGGCTGACTTCGCTCAAGGGGAGCATGACTCCTCATCCTGCATTCAACCTGTGCTGTTGCTGCTGCCACAAGAGTATTCAAATTCAGCCCTCAGGTCACTGAGGGGCCTGGAAAACAGAATTTAGGCATCCCAGACCTAGATGCAGAGGTGGCAGTTGCAAGATTTCCACCTTCTAGTACGGTTATTTAGTGAAAGGGGAAAGAGAAATATTTAATCAAGTCATTTTTCTGTTGTTCCTTTGCATTTTGGTAATTATCTCAGTTATTGTGTATTGATTCCAATGTGCACCTGCTTTACTTGAATCAATAGCAAAATTTCATTTCCTTCAGTTGAAGCAGCGCTGGGCCATAAAGAGTAATACTGAATTGCATATTTGAGCACTGCTTGCAATGCAAAATACATACGAGGCACAAAAAATGTTACTCTTGTATGAGCTATGGGGCCTCATGAAACATATCAAAATAAAGAAGTGAAAAACCTCTGAAGATCAAGCAAGGTTGGTGTGCTGGAAATTCCATGGGCTGGCTACATTGGTTGTCCTCATTTTCAGCAAAGGAACAATCTCCAAAACCAAAATGAACTTTTGAACCTGTACCAAGTGTTTGTTAAAAGCCTGGAGCTGTGTTGAGAATCTGACAGCCTAAACTGTGTGAGTCATGACTTTGAAAACCTGTTAAACATGTAGAAGATGGGCTGAAGAAAAGGCAGAGCATCCATGCTCCTGCATCTTTGGCTGTAAATGAAAGAGGAGTGCATAGTTCTTAATCTAAACTTGGGCTGAGATGCCACCATACTGCACTCTTTGCAGGTGGCCTCATTGAACTTCACACCCAGCAATCCAACTAAATACCCTCCCTTCAATATACAGATTACCTCAGTGGAGGTGAAACACATTTTTGACACTTGCCCAAGGTCATGCCGTAACTCACTCAGAAAATATCAGGGATTCTGTACTTGTTGACCTGTGTCTGAAGCCTAGGCTCTTTCAAGTGCTAAATCAAGTAGGTGTGAAATCATGTGAGTGCATTGAACTTCCTGTTACCTTTGACGAGCAATTCTCTCTCTGAACACCTCAAAAGTTCAGATAGAACTTAAAGTTGCTTAGTTGACGTCATGTACCCTTCAAAGGCTGAGCAAAATGGATGGGAGGAAGACAGAACTACTCGGAAAAACACTTGTCTCCAGAATGTAATCAGTACTCAACTTGGCATGGGACCAATACATTACAGAAAACATGGAGTGCTGGGAAACCTGAGCCAGAGAACCAGCAGAAGCACATAAGAGGACAGGAAACGTCAAATATAAGGTGCAACAGTCTGTAGAGAGACTGTATCTTGTATTTTAAAAGGGGTCATTATTGTGGCCTGGTAAGAGACTACCTGCCAACAGCACGTAAGAACTTGCTTTGAGGTGCCCGAGAGCGCTGCCAGTGGCAGAGGCTGCCTTCTCCATGCGGGCCGGCAGCAGTGGGTGTGCCCGGGGCGGGCGCGTGTGCCAGGCCACAGCTGCCCTCCCGAGCTCGCCGCTGCTGGTCCGGCCGGGGCGGGCGCAGGGTTGGGGGCTGCTTTTTTGG